>CM061157.1:5608677-5833677 GCA_030710495.1 Labroides dimidiatus
TTTCCACAGCGAACCGTGCCCTTCTTGGTATGCGGTGTGGAAGCTGATGGCCGTGTCAGCTACATTATCTTCAGGAAGTCGACTGGAGATTTAAACATGGCAGGGTTATGTGCCGTTCTTTATTACCGCTATCGCACAGGAAGTGACGATTCTTTTGACTAGTTAGTGGACTGCAGTGTTTTTAGCTCCACCTTCTGGGGGTCGGATCAGTTTGGTACCAGTTTGGTAGTATCTGATACCCCAGCAGAAGGGGACCAAAAAGTGGAACGGTACAAGTCAGCAATTTGGGGACCTGTCCCGGTTTTAGTCCAAGGAAACGCCACAAAATGTGAGCCGTACCAAGACGAACTGAACGGAACCGCTTGGTGGAAACGGTGTCTGCATTTGCTCTGTGACAGCAAATGCAGAAAATTTTTGCAGAAAATTTTAAAATTATGGTTTTGGCCACAGGCACAGAAATAGTTATATTGATCCCTGGTGTTGCTCCCTTATGAATAACAAGCCCCAATTTAAAGGACTCACCTTCAGAACAGAACCACAAGACCAAGTTCTGCGTTTTCTCCATGAGATAAAAATCTAATGTTGGGATGACTTTCATGTTAGACTGCGTGGTTTGGTTGGGTTGAAGATGGGACTGGAAACATGACGTGATCCAATCTGTAGTGTTTATTGGACTCACTGTCATTTATTGTCATGAGGACAGTTCCATCTTACTGTCTGTCTGATTTTTCCACCTCAACCTGAGGAAGTCTGAAAGCTCCTAAAAGTTTCCTCTGTACTCCTGACAGTGTGTGCTTTATGAATAAATTATCTCTGCCAAGCTGCACCCACGACTTACGGAGAAATTCAAACAAACTGTCCTGGTTCTGAGAACTTTCTCAGAATAATGTCACTTTCAGGAATTCTTGGTACCAGGAACCTTTGTAAATATGGCCACAAATCCAAAAAAAGACTACATTTTGTCACTTTTGTGACTTGGGAATATTTTTCCTACTTTGTTAACTATCAATAATTTGTTTATTTATTGGAGACTTTAGAGCTTCATGTACTGTAATTCTGAATATAATCAAAAATGAAACACAAATGTTGAAAAAAATGTTAAACTATGTTTTAAATATGAATCAGACTTCACTTACTTGGTGAAACATTTATAAAGAAATCCTAACATCAGCTTTAGGGACCATTAAAGCTGGTTTCATCAGGCTGCAGCTGTTTTTAGGCCTTTTCATTTGAGTCCCTCCTGATAATCATTAAAAAGCACACGGTCACTAACAGGACCTCCATTTTTATACTCAGCCATAAAATTAAATGGTGTTTCAACAAGGAGTGTTTTTTGAATACTTCAATTAGCTTAAGGTTATCACTTGGACTTTTTGTAATAACTGGAGATCAATTATAGATTAATTTTTCAATTATTTATTAATTTGTCTCAATCTAACTGCAGCCTCCAGTCACCTAATGTGAAGTCATGCCAAAGTTCTTTCAAATTCTGCTTGAGGCTGGCTGTGGAAACACCGGGGATCAAACACACACACACACACACAGAGAAAACATGCCAAAACGGCAGATTTTACAGCATAAAAAAAGCATGTTAGCAGTGGTTTTAGTGGTTGTTTTCTCTGAGAATTCCAGTGCACTGGCTCAAATTTTGGGATAAAAAACGTGAATTCAGCAATAGAATAAAATAGAATAGAGTAGAGTAGAATAGAATAGAATAGAATAGAATAGAATAGAATAGAATAAAACAAAGAGTGAAGTGCAAAAACTCTAGTAATATGTAAAAAGTATAATATATTATATTTCAACTAGAAAAAAAGTCCATCAGAGACGTCAGCTTGGCCATAACTCTCATGTCAGTCTCCACCTTGACAGGGTCCACAGGGTCCAGGACTGATCTGGCCTTCTTCACCAGTCTGTTCAGTCAGATGAAATCTGGTGTTTGTGTCCAGTGCTAGCTCCATTAGCCAAGTCTCAGTGAATAGCATGATGCTAGTGTGCCGGTATTTCCTCTGGTGCTGGGTTAGCACGGCTAGCTCGTCCATCTCATTGTAGATAGATCTTACTTTCCCCATAATGATGGATGGGAGGACGGGTTCATGTTGTCTCTTCTTAGCTCTCACCGCAGAACCAACTCGTGTTCTGCTCGCAGGCAACTTTGGACCAGTTAGCACTGACATGCTATGGGCTGCTAACAGCTGACGTCTTGTGTGTAAACAATGTAACCATGGTTACATGTAGGCTCTCCAACAAAAAAAAGGTAAAAACACCACTGCAAACGCAACCAGTTTGGTGTCAATCGCCAACAAATGAGCCATAAAAAGTAATACAAAATAATGACAAGCTCAAAATATGAAGAAAACTAAAAAGATAAGAAAAAAAAGGAACAATGAAGAGAGAGCTGCTGCAACAAGCTGCCACTCTTTCAGGCGCAAAATGATTTTACCTGAAAATAATTAAATAAATAGGTGGTCTAATTAATTTGTTAAGCAAACAAGTAAACAAAGACTTACAGTAGACGTGTAAAACTTTATCTCATTAAATATAAGAAGAGCTGTATCTAGAAAAATACCAGAGAAGATAAACATAAATAGTTTTTTTTAATAAGTATGCACGGTCTCAGAGCAGCAGACAGTGGTTTAACATGAATGAGTCAGTTCATGTTTCTTTTCTTAGACTGCGCCATACGGAGGTGTTATTCTCACTCTAACTCCAGCTCATGTGTCTCTTCCTCTTCTCGCTCTGTCATCTTCTTTTTTTCTCTTTCTTTTTCTATCATCCTTTCATTTATCCCTCGCTTCTAAACATTTGGCTTTTGCCTCTTAACTTTTGTCAGCATGCAGAGCGGTAATATTTAAAGCCTGGAATGCAGAGACTTCATTGGCTGAGAAACATCACATGGGAGGGCTAAACTCAAATGCAATTGGTCTGTAGCCAGCAGCCCAAAAAAAACCTGAAAGAACATTGTTTGACTAAGAAAAACAACAGACCTGATAATTGAGTTTTTCAGAAATAAAATTAAAAACTCTGCTGTTGTTAAAGTAGATGATAGTTATCAATTATAATTAATTTAACAAAAAAAAAAAAAAAAACAGAAAAGAATGAGACTCCTTTTTTTCCCACAGATTGTCGTCTTTACATTGTACTAAATCCAGATGAAGCCAGTGTGCTCAGTAACTGGACATTTGTACTGGAGCCCAGTTGCAGCCCAGTTGTCTCTGTATGTTGGTATCAAACATTTGGAGCTCCAGCTCGGACTGAATAAATCAATCAATCCATGAACTCACATCACTCGCAGCACTTCAGACACTCTCTGCACATCTTTGTTCTGGTCTTATTAAAAATCTAATTTCACATGTGTAATTGTTGCCGTCAGCTTCAATCAAAACTAATATCATCCTGCTTATTGTGGAAAGGGTTGGAGTTCCACTTGGCTGATTGAGAAAAACAATTTCAAAGCTTTGAAAAAAATGTTCCCGGGTATCATTTGAAGCGAGGGATAATGACCGTAAATTGAGGTTTGTCAGCAGGATGTGTCATTTTGTCTCCTGCGCTGTAGCATTCTCAATAACAGTAAAAGTAAACTTTAAAGTAAAATGCCCCCTGTGTCTCCTCTTTCCTTTGTTCTGAGGTGTAACTGAATTTGTAATGACAGGAAATCAGAGGCCGTCTGTATTTTCAGAGAACAGCAGGAAGCCTGGTGTACGTCTCAGTCCAGCAGACAAACATTTCTTTCCTCAGCTTCACTTAATAACTTCTATATCGTTGCTGTTGCACTCCGAAAAAGTCTTTTCCACACATTTCCTTTCACCAACGTATTTTTCATCATATATCGGGTTGGGTGGGCAGAGGAACAGTGTTATTCTTTTCTCTTTTTTTGTTTCTCTTTCGTGCTGTTTCTCACACGTTCTGTTTATCTTGTTTGAAGTTGATTTGGCTGTTGGCTGTTTTTTTAGGGAATTAAAGAAAAGATGATGCAATATTCTGAGTCTGGGTGATAGATCAGGGTGATTCATCCTGTCTTCAAAAGAGTTTTCTTCTGGATATTTTGCCGGCTTTGGAGAAAGTGTGTGTGTGTGTGTGTGTGTGTGTGTGTTCTCAGTATTAGGATGCAGTGTCCAGTCTTACTTAGTCAACAACAGTCTGGTAGTTTTTCCGTATAACTGTGCTTCTACACAGTGGTACTTTTAGCCATTGGGCTGTCAGTGACAGTTGTTGAATATTCTTACAACAGAATTGTATCTGTTTAATCTTCTTCCTCTGGACCATGAAGTCAAGTCTGGTTTTCCTTTAAATTCCCCAAACTAAACAGTAAAGAAAATGCAAGCCATGATCCATAAATGTGAAATTCCACTCAGTGGTTCGTTCTGGCCGTAGCCTCTGTGACGTCACCCGTTTATTTCTGTTCCAGAGTTTGGAAGTCGATCGTCAGCAGGTGTAATATTGAAAAAGCTTGACTCATCCCAGCTTTGCTCAAATTAGGATGACATAATAAGATACAGAATACAGAATGATAAAATAATAAGTTACAGAAACATCATTAAGCACGGTGTGTGCTGATAGAGGAATGAGCTGTCCAGACCCAAGTTGTTTTTGAACCAGTCTGTAAACATGTGCCTTTATAACTGAATATCATACTCTCTTGAATATCAGGGACAATACTAGTCATCTGTAAACAGATCTCAGGTAGCTGACGTAACAGAAATGACACAGAGAGCTTTTTATACCAGCACGGTTCTGGTTCCAGAACCAGTTCCGTTCTGGATTCTCTGAATCTTGATGCTTTCTAGTGAACCAGCCGGTGTTCATACCAGTTTAAAAAGGATGAAAGTGGAAGGATGTTATTCAGTGTTATTCAGGAGCTGATGTGAGAGTTGCATTGTATGAGTTATTTAACTCTGTTTGAATGAAGGACAGTACGATAGTTTTGACGTTGAGTAATTTTTGTTTAACGTGCAGAGCCTTCGCAGCTGTGCAAACCTTGTATTTTCACTCCGTATGCAGCCAGAATGGTTGAGAGATAAGTGCCATGTTCCGGTTTGTTTGTAAAGTGTTTTATTAACCAAATGTGCTTTTTTAATGCCATTTTTTTACAGTACAGTTGAAAATAAAAAGACAGACAGACAACAAATGTCTGCTTTAGAACAAAAAAGTGCTTGACATTCTTGGTACAAGATGTAAACAAAGACATAAATAAACAAACATGGCTGTCAATAAATAAAATTCTATGAAGATAAAGTAACACTTAAAAATATAAGAAGTATACTGCACACTTTTCTTCTCCATATTCCTCCACTTCCTGCTCATTTTATCAACACAGAATATGACATGCCCACCGATGATGTCACAGTTCCTGAGCTGGAGCCAACTTTTTTTGGGGAACCAGCATGAAGCCGTATCACTGTGAAAGCCCTCATACAGAAACCTGTTAGCAACTCTAACCAGGCTGATTACTCTACAAACATGATAAAGCTGTTTGTTTTTCAGTGTGTGATTTTCAGGGTCATGATGTGCTCTTTGAATTACCTCACAAAAACGAGCTTATTTTAAAAACTTTGCCCAGAAAGAACTTTTTAAAAGCTT
Source organism: Labroides dimidiatus (assembly GCA_030710495.1). Classification (NCBI taxonomy): domain Eukaryota; kingdom Metazoa; phylum Chordata; class Actinopteri; order Labriformes; family Labridae; genus Labroides; species Labroides dimidiatus. Next base: position 5,614,258 of record CM061157.1, read on the forward strand.
GAATTAGAAATGATAACTATACTTGGTGTGGATTATGATGCCTGTCTGATGGTTATGCAGCCCAGAGAGCCCAGAGATATTTCAGCTCTTTAACTGTGAAACAGATATTCTGATCTTCCCTGTCCGTCTCTCTTCTCCTTCTCCCTGCAGTCGCTGTGTACGGCTCAGAATGTGAATTGCAGAGACCTGGAGGGTCGACACTCCACTCCCCTTCACTTTGCTGCTGGCTACAATCGGGTGTCTGTGGTGGAGTACCTGTTGCACCATGGGGCAGACGTGCATGCCAAGGACAAAGGGTGTGACACTAAGGCTGTTGCATGATTCTGCAGCAAACATGAAAGTCAGTATTTTGGTTCATGTGAGTTGTTTTCGTCACTTCACAGCGGTCTGGTTCCCCTGCATAACGCCTGTTCGTACGGTCACTACGAAGTGGCAGAGCTGCTGGTCAGACATGGAGCCTCAGTCAACGTGGCCGACTTGTGGAAGTTCACACCGCTCCACGAAGCTGCTGCTAAGGGCAAATACGAGATCTGCAAACTGCTGCTCAAGGTTGGACCTGCTTTTCTCTTATTCATTACCTGAGCTTACCTCAGCACCACCAATACATACAAATTCATGATTAAGCAAACAGTTCTTACGCCAGTCATTTCCATGTAAATCAGACTGGAGCTAAATATTTGAAGCTGCACGTAATGATTGACTGACTAGAAATTCTCCTTTCCCTCCCTCTCACCTCTTTGAATCCCTCTGAATCATCGTGACAGATTGAATTTTCTGTCTTCAGTTTGCATACACAGATTTCTGAGTACACTGAAGTCTGCAAGATCCAAACATCTATATTCCGCTGGTGTTCTCAGGCTGAAGCCTGTAAATACAAACTTTTCATCTTTTCATGGGGGCGGCTGTAGCTCAGCGGTAGAGAAGTCAGGAGCCCAGTTGGAACCCGGCTCCCGCAGCCATATGCTGAAGTGTCCTTGGGCAAAACACTGAAGCACAAATTCCCAAATAGCTCCTGCTGTTGGTCAGCGATGTGTGAATGTTTAGGAATGAGATTAGTAAATACTGATGGTACCACACCTGCCATCAGTGTGTGAATGATGTGCTGACGGGTGACTGTGACTAGAAGTCTGACAGGCTCTTTGAGTGGTCAGAAAGACGTGGAAAATGATATATAAGTAGAAGTCCATTCACCGTTTCACTGAGACAGTTTGAAGGCAGCAGAAATGACAGTCGTGATGATGTGCTCATTCACTGAGCTGTCTCACTTAGCTTCTATTGCTGATGCTATAAATGACAAATAACCCTACAAGTATTCAGTGTCTCTCAGTCTGACAAATCAACAGTATGGATCCAAACCTTCTCTGGAAAAAAAAAAAAAAACATCCCATAAAATGTCGTGATTGGAAATCTGAAGCAAATATTCACCAAAGCTCTAACACTTCCCAGAATGCAAGGCTGAAAATATCTGTTGTGTAATCACTGTCTGTCACATCAAGCAGGGTAAGAATGAGTCCTGTGAAATATTACACTTTGCTGAATGTGTTTGTTTTCCTCTAATATAATCACCTGCAGACGCACCTGACCACTGCTCCACTGATGCCATATGGGAATGCATAAACTATTATTATTAGACCAACCCTGTAGAGTTCACCCAAACGTGCACATGAACATACACAGCAAGCAAAAATGACATCAGCTGCAGCAATTATATCCCACTCAGAAACCCAATATTGAAAATTGAACTCTGTCATTGTACAGTGCACATTTAGTTTGGAACAGTCTGTGTCTGATTGATGCATTATGGGAAACAAAAGCCCAGATAACAAGGATGAAATGCAAAACCTGATGTATCAGAGTACAACATTATAACAATGTTACATTATGTTCGTATGAGAGAAAGGTGAGAGGAAAGGTATTTTTTCATGGTCTGTTAAAAGTAGTGAAAAATATATGAAATAAAGGAGAATCCACTGTCAGGATTGTGGAACCAAACTTCCTGTAAGAAGGTCAAGGTCAGGCTGACAAACCGGTTAAAAGAAAGTTCAGCAGCTCGCACCAGCAAACTTCTAGCTTTGAAGCTAAGTGCTTTTGAGCAGTGCTGCTGGGAGGGGAGTAAAAGGGTGGTGATGCAGTGAGTGTTTCTGGGTGTACGCCATGGTTCTGTTGAGCTCCTGGGATGACAGTTCAGGTTGAGGAGACGGGGCAGTAGGCGACGGTGTAAAGGAAGGTGGATGCTCTATGGGGAAAGTGGTGATTTGTTCTTACAACCCCAACTCCAACTAAGTTTGGACATTTTATAAAATGTAAATAAAAACAGAGCACAATGATTTGTAAATCCTGTTTGACCTATATTCAACTGAACACACTACAAATACAAGTTATTTATTGTTCAAGCTAATAAAGTTTTTTTTTTTTTTTTTTTGCAAATTATCACTCATTTTGAATTTAAGACCTGCAACATGTTTTCTTCCTTATTGTCTTTATTTCCTCTGTATCAGTGGTTCTTAACCTTGTTGGAGGTACCGAACCCCACAAGTTTCATATGCCCATTCACCGATTTTTTTTAAATTCAAGACATAGGTATATGTTTATTTACTGGTGCTCAAAATGAGCCGTGCATGAATATCACCTTGTTCAAAGAACAAAACCAACACAGTGCATGAACTCACAACATACCAGCAAATCAGTGTGACTTCTGCTGTTGCCTTTGAGAGACCGGTTCAGATATGCATGGCTTCACCTTGGCAAGTGCCACTCTCATGTCATTTTCACAGCAAAGTCTGTTTCTTTTCTTAGTTTTTATGTCCAGCATCCTCAAAAAGGATTGCTCGCAAGGATATGTTGTAACAAATGGTATAAAAAATTCCAGGGCTTTCTTAGCAATAACTGGACACTTTTCCGTTTGTCGACACCAAAACTTTGAAAGAGTTGTTGTTCTGAAGAGTTGCTGTTGAACCTGACTCTGCTGAATTTCAATGATTTCGTCAAGGTATTCGTCATTGACATCTGCTGTCTCAACAAGTTCCAGTTGCCAAGTTGGAAAAACTTTACACTACAGCAATATTTTTATAAATTATTTATTGATTATTTACTGTTTACACCCGGACAGCCATCATTGGTTGTTAACTCAGAGGTGGTGTGGACTTCGGGGGGTGTTTCAGTCGGGTGTTCCCACTAAGGACTCGGAAATTCCGACTTCCAAGTACAAATGGAACGCACCATGAGCGTGCTAAATTCCCTGCAGCACTGATTGGCCAAGGCAAGCAATGAAACGTGATTATCTGCAGCCAGTGATGGCTAAGCAGGGGCGTATCATCACGAATTGACAAGATGAGTCCGGTGTGTCTTAACCTCCATGACGGACGCTCTGCCGAACCCCTGGGACCGACTCACCGAACCCCTAGGGTTTGATCGAACCCAGGTTTAGAACCACTGCTCTGTATGCTTTTAAATCTTGAAAAGAAAAGCATTTGTTAAATCATGTCTTGACTGCGTACTTCATGCATTTATCTTGTCAAAGAACCTTGAATTTTTTCGTTTTTAAAGATGATGCATAAATAAAGTAATTATTATAAATATAGAACTTACTATTCTTCTGACCACTTGAGGTGCTTCTACATTATTTTTCTCATTCATAGAGCACTCATCAGTATCAGCATGCTGCTCCCATTCGCGCACCCCTGGCACAGCCACTGGGGGCTGTTTGAGATCAAGTGTGTTTTGGATTTTTTCCCCAGCAAACTTGGGAACGGGGATCAAACCCACAATCTTTCAACTGAGATGCAACCGACTACCACTGAGTCACAGCCTCCCCTGAAATGATAAAGCCAGGGTAGAAAATGTTTGTATGTGAGGGGAAGTAAAATACCGGTATCCCCGGATCACTGATTAAATTTTTCCTTTGGCAAACTGAACACGTTGTAGTGTGAAGGTGAGTGTCAGAGACCAGTGGCTCAGAATGTTAATATTTAACATTCTTTAACACTGTACTAATACAGACCATCATTCAAAGAGTCTGACAGCTCTTCTCTGAACTCGAGGTGGATCCACACCTTCCGGAAACACCCATGTAGCTGCTAACTTGAGGCAGGTGGAACGTGCGCTGCTTATAAAGGCTGGCACCATGTGTGTCAGCAGCGTTACTCGTGTTCCTTCAACATGAGGCTGATGATGTTGGTGGGAGTTCATCCTCCTCTGATGTTTTCTGAGGAACTCACCTTTTCTTTAGACGTTGAAAAACAGTTGCTCTTTCGTTTATGTTTTTGGATTTTTGATACAGCACATCTGGATGTCTGCTCAGGGCTGTACCTCGTTGTCATCTTTGTTATCAGGCATACAGTCCCAGCTGAAGCATATTCCTTATTATCTGTGTGTGAGCAGTGTGTGAGCAGTGTATGGCACTGTGTGCACAAATCAGGCTTGTAGTTTAGAGATACAAATGGTGCTTCAGGCCACACTTCAACTGGTCTGAGGTCTGGAGTCAAAGGTTAGAAATGCAGACGGATGATGGGTTGTTGGAGTAGGTGGGAAGGTTTGGCAGGTTTCCCCTCAGGTTGAAAAATCTTAAACTTGGTGAATTTGGTTTGGATTTGAAGGTTGTGTTTTTGATTCTTCTACATCTGCACTCAGTGATGTCTTCATTTCCCCACACTCATGCAAGTAACCAAATGTTCCCGCAACTTTGTTTGTAATCTTCCATGGCCTCAGGATCTAACTGTTCTCTTTTTGAATAAGCTGTTCCAGAGATCAGCAATAGGGTTTTTTCTTTGTCCGTTCTGTTTGTTGTCAGCTTTCTATTGTCCCTGCTTTGTGTTGCTCAGAATTAAACTCCGCTGCAGTTGCTCACAGCATTGTGCTGTTTTAAAAGGATCTTGGAGGATATACAAAATGCACATTAGCATTTTCTTTGTAAGGGAAGAAGCGGAAGAACATAATGAATTTCTTCTCAATTAGAGAAGAATCTAATTTGTTGAAGGCTGGCATGAAATGTGTGAACTCACGTGTTGTCTGGTCTTGGCTGGATGTATTAACATCTTGTCTGTGACCAACTGTGGTTCTCACATCTCTTGTTTGGATTTACTGTTTCTGGCTTAAGTGATTGGTGGCTGTCGCTGTTCACAAGGAAATATTAAAATCTCCCAACCCATCAAACTGCACTGTTATGAATTAAGTGTCTATGCTCCACACTCACAGCTCAAATACACCAGACGCATCTCTGGTCTGGCTCTGCACCATCACGGAACTGGATCAGACAGGTTTCCATTCAAGTCAGTATATCAACTTACACTGAATCCGCCCTGTTGTGTCACAACAATCCTGTTTTAACCAGATATTGGAGCTCTGACATGTCAACTCACTGTAGGACAGATTGAGTGGGAAAGGAAGTTGTGCAGGGAAACTACTGAAAAACACCCAGCAACTTTCAAAATAAAACAAATGAGTTGAGGGTGTAAGAGTTGCTGTTGAACCTGACTCTGCTGAATTTCAATGATTTCGTCAAGGTATTCGTCATTGACATCTGCTGTCTCAACACGTTCCAGTTGCCAAGTTGGAAAAACTTTACACTACAGCAATATTTATATAAATTATTTATTGATTATTTACTGTTTACACCCTGGGCAGCCATCATTGATTGTAAACTCAGAGGTGGTGTGGATGCTCTGACTTCTAAGTTGAAAATTCCGACTCCAGGTTAAGAACCACTGATTTAGACCAACCTAGTTCCTGTGATAAAACACTGAATTGGGATAGTAATCACGGTTCACATGATAACTCTTTCAAATGAGTGTATAAGCATTTTCTGTTGGTTTATTCAAATATAAACAATCTCTCTGAGATCAAAGAACAGCCTCACAAAACGGATGCTTTTTAGGAACCTATCAACGTTTTTTATGAGCACCAATTCAAAACAGTAAAATGTATTAGTTCCCATGGACCTGACGATTATTCATGACAGAGCTTACATATTCTAAAATTACTCACTGCTATAGATGGAAAGTATCCCTGAGCTGTGAATATGATGAGATCAGCAGCAAAAAGATAACAGAAATGAAGAAGTGGGACAGAAACTCCTAACGTAGATAGGTTCAACAAAACTTTGGAAATGGAAATCAAGCCCTGAGAGATGTGTAACGGACAGTTTGAGGCCAGCAGTGGGTACCCAGGGGAGTGGTCGCACAACATCCAATTTTAATGAGAGGATTTCAAAACCTACAATGAAATGACAAGTTATGGCTGGAGCTCAGAGACGGTTGAGCCATGAAAATGTCTGCTTCCCTTCCTCATCTCTAGGGTATGTGGTGTTTTCCACTTCAGCAGATGTCCTATCCTGACCCCGTTCCTTCTTTTTTCACCTCTCCCTCTCGTCCTCTCTCTGGTGAATTACCTTCATCCACTTCCCAGTTGTCACTTGTCGTCGTCTGTTCCTCAGCTGAGTGAAGCGTTTCCACTGGGGTTTAGACAATAAGGGCTTTGGAGGATGGATGTTTTTTACAACTCTGGTAGTAGATTTTTAGACCAACATCCAAGTCTCTAAACTGTCTCTGTCAGATTATTTTTAGTCTGTAGATTAATTGGAAGCACTCGTTGTATTGTAAAGATAAGCGTACAGTTTAGCTGACACTGACCACCGTTTTGGCCTCTTCCCTGCAGCATGGAGCAGACCCCACCAAGAAGAACCGAGACGGCAACACACCCTTAGACCTGGTAAAAGAAGGGGACACGGATATTCAGGACCTGCTGAGAGGAGATGCAGCACTGCTGGATGCTGCAAAAAAAGGATGCTTGGCAAGAGTGCAAAAGTTATGTAGCCCCGACAACATTAACTGTCGGGACACGCAGGGTCGTAACTCCACCCCCCTGCACCTTGCAGGTAAGATGCACACAGTGTGCTGTGGGCACAGACACAAAGACACACATTTAATTTGTGGACACATAAAGCATCTCACAAGCAGCCAACCGCTTGGGATTTGTGCTAAGTGCAGAGCCAAGAACAAGATAAAACCGCATCCTGACAGCTCATTCCTTGAAGACAAGCACAACACTTTCAAAGAGAGGAGAGAAAATAAGCAACATATTTATTATATTTGAACTCTTGATTGAAATGTTACCATTGAGAACTGCTGTCAAAGGTAGAAGGCTCAGAGTTTTCTCTTTTAAGAATTTAATATGGACAGAAATCCAGAAGTCCTTTATTGTATTTATCAAATGTGAATTGATGTCAGCATTATGTATTAAGTATTGACCACGTTGCTCTCTAATTAACAGTTGCCAAGGAAACACTGATAATGGTCAACCGCTGATAAGAATCCTGGCAGGATCAGGATGCAAAGTTTTGTGTTTTCTGGATGAATTTGAATATTACAGGAATCGTCCGTCATCTTAAGCCTTTCAATGCAGAACGATGATGGAAAACTTTGTTTTAGCCACAGTGTCAACAAGCCGAGGGAGACCGAGCATCGATTTGTGTGATCTGCTCGACCCTGGTGTTGCTTTAGCTGTTGATGATTACATTTTAATATTTTACCAAATCAAAAAAGGTAGTTCGTATTTTTAAGGAATGAATTTAATGAGCAAAAGATTTCTTTGGATAAAATGTGAGCTCCTCACCTGTTTTTATCGTTGATAAATCGTACAGCAGAATGGAAAACCAGGCTCTGCTTTTCAGAGTGCTCCCTGGGTGAGCCAAGCAGCCTGTTTTGACTTTCCAGGGATGCAAAGTCATAGACTGCATAATTAATGGATGTCGTCTCTGCGATATCACTCGTCTGTTTCTGAAACAGAGTTTTGGTGCAAATCAGCCGGTGCAGCCATATTGGAAATGAGACGTGCTTTGAGTCTCCACACTAACAGCTACAGGGCGCCCATCAGTCATGTGAGCTGAGTTGTGCCCAAATATATATTTGTGTGTTACAGCACGGGGGGTTTAAGTTTACCGCCTTATGGTGTTAAACAGCTGTGATTGGCTGCATGGGGTTGATTCAAAAATCAGCCTGTTAGCTGATTTTAAAAAATGATACAAAAATGATTAAAAACTGATCACTTTTGTTGTCTTTATTAACGTACTTTTATAGTTGTTGTATTCATGTATGTTTGAGTCAAACAAACATGGAGGTGATTTCTAAAACCCCAAACCAGTGAAGTTGGCACGTTGTTTAAATCGTAAATAAAAACAGAATGCAATGATTTGCAAATCCTTTTTCGACTTATATTCAAGTGAATACACTGCAAAGACAAGATATTTAATGTTCCAACTGAGAAACTTTATTTTCTTTTGCAAATAATCATCAACTTAGAATTTAATGGCAGCAACACATTGCAAAAAAGTTGGCACAGGGTCATTTTTAAAGATTAAAGATTTTTTATTTTTTATTAAAAAATAAATAAATAAAAGTTGCAAATGTCAACACTGACAGTAGGCTACTCTAATTCACCCGTTGTTTTCACAGTTCACTCCAATATTCAACACTACAGCAACGATGTGCTGCAGTGACTTTGGTTCCTACAAACTTTTTCAGTTATTAATCTTGACAGCAGAGATAGTGCAGGTCCTCTAAGGTTAAGGCATTAACTAATGTATTTATTCATGATCTGTAATCATGATAACATCAGACACAGAGATCATATGAGAGATATTCACTGTTTTTCCTGCATAACCTTCCAGGCACACACACACACTCACACACACTTACGCTCACGCTCAGAGTAGTAAAATGTTTTTAAAGCCTGAAGCCACAATGACCTGACAGGCCACGTTAACAACATTTCCTTATCAAGGCTCTCATCGAGTTATTAACATAAACTCTGACGTAAATATGGTGACCTTCCTTCAGGCACCACATGGGAGCTTTCTGACAGCAGCAGCATCAACAGTACGTGCTAGCTTTCCACCAGAAACATTCAGATCATAGTTTTCTTTAGGTAAAGTGGTTGTGTGTTGGGAATTGAACCACTGTTTTCAGGTTGGTAGGTTAATGCCTCAGAAACCACTGCTGCCTTCCTGTTTCTGTTGTGGAGACTGACTGCTTTAGTCGTCCTTTATGCATTTCACTCTCTGTTCTTCACTTTATGAATGTCATGAGCAGACGGGCTGATAAAAGATATCATAATTCTTGAGTGTGTTGCAGCATGGCTGACACTCTCAAAGTTATGAACAGTGTGGAGACACTTTGAGGAGGTGTTTTTTTTCTCTGGTCGATCGGACCACTTAGACACTCACCCACGCTCACTCTGCCTTGATGTGCTTGCTTGTAAAAGGAAGGATGATTACATGCTGTCGAGCTGATGTAGGCCGATGTGTCTGTTTCCCGCTTTATTTCCTCTCGTCTTGTTTCTTGACTGCATTCTTGTCTTCTCTCTTTTTTTTTCCCATCTGTCATTCACTGTCTTTCTCTCCATCCATCTGTGTTTTCCATTCACTCTCTAGCCGGCTATAACAACCTGGAGGTAGCAGAATATCTGTTGGAACATGGAGCTGATGTAAATGCACAGGACAAAGGAGGGCTGATACCTTTACACAACGCTGCTTCGTATGGGGTAAGACACATTGCGTGTGCTTTGACCACAGTTTTTCAGAACACAGATGCAGAGCAGAAAGACGTAACAAGGTGCAAAAAGTAGCAGGGTGCAGTGGTACAGAAAAAGCAGGGAGTGGCCGGGCGCAGCAGGTGATGTAAGGTGCAGTCCTGAGGAAGCAGCAGCAGCAGTGGTCATATGTAAGGTAGCAGGGAGTATGAACACGGTAATGAAAAATGAACTCAATAAATGGAATACACACAATACACAGTAAATACTCACATTCATTCATGTTTAGGCGAGTTTTAATATAAGTTCTTCAGAAAATAAAGTTCAAAACTTCAATTCAGATGATTCTCGTATTCTTTTTCAAGATTAGATGGATAAATATGTCAGTATTCAGCTTCGAGTATGAACTCCTCACCGTCTTGCTTTGAACCCGTGGTGGGAGTTCCTCTCAGTCCTGGACATAATACCTGATATTTCATTTAGAACCACTGCAAAGCCAATTCTTTCTTCCTTTTTTCCCTCCTGTGTCTGGGAGGTTTTCTAAACATGCAGGTGAATTTTATGATTTTTTTTTTTCTTTGAGTCTTAAATCTGTATTTTATGTAGAACTGACGTAACGAGCAGGATTCCTCACCTGAAACTTTGCAGATTTTTCTGTCACTGATGTGAAACAGAATGAAAATCAGTATTATTATTATTATTTTTCTTTTACGTTAGACCCTCAGAGTGTAAAGGCAGCCTTCCTCATCATCTGGATGCTTGCTTCCTCTCAGTCTCATCTCACTGACAGCTCTACAGCTGTCTGCGTCTTATCGAGACGTAAAAACTCATGTCAGGATAAAAACTTGATGAGCTCCGTCTCTTGGAGACACACTTACACATGTTTCAGAAACTGGCTACACTGTGTTTGCTGCCATGGCGACAGCTGTAGAGAAACAGTGAGGGTATAGTAGAGGAGGAGAGTGACAGGACAGAGCAGAGGGAGAATAAGAATAATGATGTGCTTCATAACTCACATGAAGTTTTTGTGCCAGAAAATCCACATCACACATCCGCTCTAATGCTTTATGTTTGTGTTTCCCTCTCATCTCTTCCTCTCTCTGCTCTACCCTCCTCTTTCCTCTTCTTCTTGCCTCACCTCTTCACTCCTCTCTGTTTAGCATGTGGACATAGCCGCCCTCTTGATCAAGTTCAACACGTGTGTTAATGCCACAGACAAGTGGGCGTTTACACCCCTGCATGAAGCAGCCCAGAAGGGACGGACACAGCTCTGCGCTCTGCTATTGGCCCATGGAGCCGATCCCACAATGAAGAACCAGGAGGGACAGACCCCACTGGACTTAGCGACGGTACGAAAGTTTCAGTCCTTGTTTTCTCCCATGAAGAGACAAACTTGTATTTCGAGTCAGCACGTTACAGGACTGTTCTCTCTGGTTAACTACAAAAGTGAGGCTCCATAAATGAAGTTTGCTGACTTTGTAAAGAGGGACAAGGAGCTACCAAACTCCTTGCACTCTAATGAGGTTTCCAAACATCCTCCTAACAGGGATCGGATTTGACTGCAGGTACCAAAGTTTGAGAAACCTCCTCAAAGATCCACCCAGAGGAAGCAAAGTTTAACTGATGATGCAGCTTGACTTTGTTTATGAATCTTGCACAGATAAGAGATTACACTAAAGATATCCTTTTTTATTTATTGACTATCAAACTGAGCTTCACGAGGCTCTGGTTAGATCAGTGGTTCCTGACCTCTTTTTGGGCTTTGACCACAGTTTGACATCACAGATTTGCAAATAGCCAGGATCAAAGAACAAAGTGACTATTTTATTTTCCCTGATCAGGTTATAGGCTTTATTTACAACACTGAAAATGAACAAACCTCCTCACACATTGTTTTTAACATTTTGATGACCGCTCTCTACGTTAATGTATGCGGCCCCATAGCCTTTGCAATGAGATAGCTCATCTCCAAAGACGCTCTCAGTGCCGGTTCACTAACCGTCACAGCCTTTTTGAAGTACACTCGCTGCTTATTCAGCTCAGCAAATTGTTTTTCTTTAAATGAACTTGGTTTGGGGACATCTAGTAAATCCAAACTGAAGGAAACTTTCTCTTTTTGGTGTGTGTGTCTCTGTTCCTCTTGGATCTGTTTCGTTTTGTTTTCTGTTTTTTTTTTTCACTGACTGCAGGTTTGTGCTTATAAATGTGAAAGAGAAGGAACTCAGGTAGCGGTAACTGTTCAGTCATGTGATTGCGATTGTCAGTCGAGATGCTGCAGCTCAGATATTTTTTTCTGCTGCATTTTATTTGAACTAGATTTATATTCCAGAAAATCCCTTTTATATAAAGAAAGTATCAGGAATTTTTTATCAATTACTCCACATTTTCAGGTGAGTCAGACACTACCAAGAACTATTAAGAAAATAAATTTGCTCTTTTTAAAGACATTCGTAGAGAGCCGACAAAGAAAGAGTAAGATACTGTTAGAGATAAACTAAGATATATTTAGATTGGAAAAAAACTCAATCTGAAAGGAGGAGGAAAAAACACTTCTTCTCGATGTGTCTCACTTCTGAACTCTGCTTCTTCAGTCTTTGTCTGTCGTGACGAGTGAAACTAAGCTTTGTTTTGCTGTGTAACACATTTCTCAGTGAACTTACTCAGACTTCAGTCAGCCTGTAGCTCACTGTGTCAGAGAGGATGGGTCAGCATCAAAGACTGAGTAACACTCAAGTCATTATGAGCAAACAGTGTTTTGTTTGAGGTGGACAGTGGTATGATGGGTGTTTTTAATATCACATGCATGTCATTGGTTTGTCCTCATGTATTTGTTGCAGGCTGATGACATACGAGCCCTGCTGATTGATGCTATGCCACCAGACGCCCTGCCTTCCTGTTTAAAACCCCAGGCCACTGTGGTGAGTATAAACCCAGTCTGTGCTGCTCACAGTGTGTCTTAACTTTAATCTGCTGGAATTGTCTGGACTGTCTGTCAAAGGTCTGTCTACACAGGGAAGAAATGCTGTCTTTTAGTTTTAGGTGATGGAACAATCATCCATCTGTTTTAAAGCTGGTCTCAAGAACTCAAAACTTTTTCAACACATTGTCCTCCAAATATCAGACGCCGCCTGTAGTCAGCTGTGAGTTTACACAAACTTTAAAACATCTGAACTGTCAGATGAAGAGTGAGAAGAAGAGCTCAAATGGAAGATGACCTGTTTCTTAGTAGTCATAATAATAGTTTTGATATAAGTGTTTTTTTGTTGGTTTTTTTTTTGGTTTGTTTTTTTTTTAGCTTTATTTTTACTGCGTTTGTAATATGATGCCACCCTGCTGTTGAGTGTTTTACATTTTTTTCTAATTAACTCATTTTTTTCCTTTTTTCTTTCTTCTTTAATTTTCTTTTTTTTATCTATCTATCTATCTGTCTATCTATCTATCTATCTATCTATCCACTATCTATCTATCTATCTATCTATCTATCCATATATATATATATATATATATATATATATATATATATATATATATATATATATATATATATATATATATATATATATATATATATGCTTTTTATTTCCATTTTTATCTTTTTTTCTTTTGTTATTACAGTTACTTTATATAGTTATAGCTATAGTGTTATTAATTATAATTAATGAAGGGTTTTTGGAGCTTTGCTTCCACTGCGTTTGTAATATGATGCCACCCTGTTGTTATTGAGTGTTTTGCATTTTTTCTTTTTTCTATTTTCCTTTTCTCTTTTTTTATATATTTTTTCTTTCTTTTTTCTATTTTTTTATTTTCACCTTTTTTATATTTTTTCTTTCTTTTGTCTTTTCTTCTTCTTCTTCTTCTTCTTCTTCTTCTTCTTCTTCTATTATTTCTTCTGTTGCTCGCTCATCTTACCCAAGTGACCATGAGCACTTAATACCACTACTTCACTCTGTAGGTTTTATATATATATTTATTTTATGGATCAAGATCTGAACCCTTCTGCTTCTGTTGTTATTTATTATCATGCTACATTGCTAAATTCTGTGCTAAAACATCAATAAAGACATTTTGGGTTAGGAATCAAACCCGGGTTGCTAACTTTAGAACTATAGCCTCTGTCCATGAGGCACTGGATTTAACTACGAGGCCAAACCAGGGCCCAAAGGGTTGGTGTCTGGATGAAATAGCTGAATATATATTTTTATCATCGTTTTCTCTACTCCTCCCCCAGGTGAGTGCTAGTGTGGTGAGCACAGGTGCAACAGGGGGCGTGGTCATCTCTCCCTCTCCATCCCCATCCTGCCTGTCTGCAGCCAGCAGCATAGACAACCTGACCACCACCATAAGTGACATCACTGTGGGCGGAGCCACTGGGACAGCAGATGGAGCATCGGGCATGGAAAGAAAGGAGGGAGAAAGTACGTTCAGAGAAATAAGCTCTCTTAAAGGGCCGGCTCACACAAGCCTCTTCACATGTTGGAGACCCTTCAGTAACCCGACTGACATCACTGTGTCTTTGCAGCTCTGCTCGACATGACCATCAACCAGTTCTTGAAGAGTCTCGGGCTGGAGCACCTGAGAGACATCTTCCAGCGGGAGCAGGTACAAATAAACTTTGATGAAACTCAGAGAGTTGGAAGAAAATGATTTCCTCTGGGGTGGAAACAGAGGAGGTTGGAGAGAAGAGGATTTTTTTTTTGTACACTTATTTTTTTTAATTTGTATCCTTTCAGAGTGTTTTTCAGTATCTTACTCTCTCAGTCCTTTTAAATCTATTCTTCTTTTTTACATTTTTCATGTGAGATTTTGGTCATTTTTGTGTGTCATTTTGGAAAGGCTGTTCTGTTTTAAGACTTGACTTTTCAACAGATGGTTTATCGTAAAATCCTGAATGTTTCCTCTGGAAGATTTTTGGTATAACCAGTTGTATTTAACCAACAGTTAAAGTGTTTTTTTTAAGCTTGATCTGTAGGTAAATAAGGGTATGAGTAGTTCTACTCTCATTAGCTCAAACTGTGTTTTGTTCCCAGTGGTGCTACTCAAATATTAAAGGCTGAACAATGCAGTCATTGGAGGAAACCTCAGACCTGTAACATCTCCGTGTCAGGATCGTAGTCATGAGCAGGAGAGTTTATTGATGTGTAGGGCTGCAACTAACGATTATTTTTATAATCGATTAATCTTTCGATTTTTCTCTCGATTAATCAAGTAGTTGTTTGGTCCATAAAATTTCAGAAAATGGTGAAAAAGGTCAATGATTTTTTGGATTCCAAGATGACATCATCAGATGTCTGGTTTTCAAACCGAAGATATTCAGGAGTGCCATAGAGAAGCAAAGAAAGAAGAAAATATTCACATTTATGAAGCTGAAATTAGAGAATTTGGACTTTTTTTCTAAAATAATTACCTAAATGACTTAATCGATTATCAAAATAGTTGACGATTAATTTAGTAATCGATTAATAACCGATTATTCGATTAATTGTTGCAGCTCTATTGATGTGCTGCTGAGGCACCATAAAAGAGATACTGACAGTCTTTTTTTCAAACACTAATCTACAAACAAGCAACAACGCTGATGGTGAGAGAAGCAGAAAGGCAGCAAAGAAAAGAGACAGAATGACCAAAAAATGAACAAGAGAAGCAGAGGTAGAGGAAGAGACTTAGATGAGAAAGTTGGAGAAGAAAGATGGACGGAGTGTCAGAAATAGGAGAAAACACAGAGGGTCAGAAATGAGTGAAATCAAAAGGTTAAAAAAAGCAAAAGGCTAAGCATAAAGGGCCGCAGCACTCGGGTACTGGGGTGTCTTTTTATTCTTGGTTCCCCTGAAGAGAAATAGTAAGTCATTAGTATTCAAGTGAAGAGTGAGCTGGAGGTAAGAGTCTGCTGGGTATTAATGGAAAAGTTCATTTTCTTGCTTAAGAATGAGAAGAGAGTTGTGATAAACGGACGTTTTAATAGAAATTGTTCCTAAAAAGAAAAGCATCTAAACTCACATTCATTCTTTGTCATTTTCAATAGTACATTAAGAGAAAAACAAACACAACCTAATCTAGCTGCTGTGATTTATATCCAGTATTAACTTTCAGTGTGAATTTAATTCCACCAGTTTCCCCTCGAGGTTTTTCTTCTCGCCCCTTTGTTCGTTCGTTTGTTTTTTTTTGTAGATATTCTTTGGTTTTGTTTGTGCACTTGACAGAAGATGTAAGTGTACACAAACTTTGGAAAATGATTAATCTCAGTGTAAAAATCAATACATAGTAAGATGAAAGCTGTTTGAAAATGTCCCGCGGGCCTGACTTTGAACACGCCTGGCTTATCTCTGGATTTGGTCTTTTGTTGAGGGGAAAGGACACCGAGCAGAGCAGGAAACTGGAAACTGACCTGTAAATGTGATTTTGTTATAACTTTTGGTGCGTTGGTTTTACTTCATTACTCTGGTCTCAGTAGAGCCTCGTCTGTTCGCATGTGAATGATGTGATTTCTTGCTTTCGTTCGTTGACCTTTTCTCTGTGCTGCTTTTGTCTTTCGTAATGGCTCTGCAGTGTGTCTTATTTAACCATGGAACAATATTTATATATCTTATTTTTCATGAGCAGTATGGTAAAGGCTGAGTTTATTATCTTCAGTTGAACTTTATTGATTGTGTCTGAATGCTTTGTTTCTCTCTTTTGGCAGCAGACACTACTGCAAACAAGCCTGATATCCCTTCTTATTTTTTCTGGGCAGATTTCTCTGGACGTGCTGGCCGACATGGGACACGAAGAGCTCAAAGAGATCGGCATCAACGCTTACGGTCACAGACACAAACTCATAAAGGGCATCGAGAGGCTGCTGGGAGGCCAACAAGGTCAGGAAAAACACAAACTCAAGAGGGTACAGCTGTGGAGAAAAACACCCCCCTTAAAACGCCATCGACATGATACACAGTTTCTTCACACTTTAAAACCAAATCCTATTAAGATGATGACCTTTTTAGATGTGAAATTTGATAACTTACACCTGTGGTTAGAATGGGACACAAACCTCCTCAAGCAAAACATACTGTAGATACAGAAATGAGTGTTTTGAGTGTCAGGGTTCAGCTTCAAAGCCCCGTCATGTGGCTCTCTTATCCAGACCAGAGTCCACTACATTGACTGTCAAAGGGAGTTGAGGGATACCACCTCAGTGTGATGTGAATTAAATACTACTTCAAGCCAAGCTCAGGGCCCCCCATCCTTACCAAAGGTGTCCGGGCCTTCATTTCCCTCTGTGTGAGCTGGGACACAGTTTCAGTGAGTGAGATTACTTCACTAGGTGTGAAGGATCCAATGAAAAACTCAACAGTGATGAAATTCCTAAACACTAATCTCTAAGTCCAGTGTGTCTGTTGTGACACAAGGATTCGATCATTTCATGTTTAACTGCTTTACAAACAAATTTATTAGAGGCAACTTAAACACTCATTCAGTTTTTGGGCTGTTTGTTACATCACGTCACACTCACTCACACACACACACACACACACACACCAGTGGCGATTGCTCTAAGACTGCATGGGAAGCTCAGCTTCCCCTAAAATGTCCCCAAAAAAAGTGTTGATATGTCCTGCTGTGTGTACATTTCATTGCCTAAATATGTGCTCGAATACCTTCATCTTTTGTTCTGAATCAGCTACTTATCACAGGTAACTGGTGCCACTTCCTTCTCATTCATCCCCGCAGCGTCTGAGCGCTTTAACACAGTCGGACGCTGAGCGTCTTCAGACTTCAACAGTGTAGGGTTGAGTGGGTTGTTCCACTGTGGAAACTGGACGGTCATTGGATAAACGCTGGGCTTTGTCCCGCCCATCGGACGCTCAGCGTCTCTGGGGGTCTATGAGGCAGTGGGCTGGCCTGGACGCTCAGCTTCTGCATGATGATTGGATGATCTTTCTGAGGCTGAATCCCTTTTGATTGACAGTGAAATGAGCCAATCAGTGATCTTGAAGTAAAACTCTCTACCGGACACTTTCTAACTTCTACATTCAGTTGTTCTGGACTGATCCGGAGGCTTTATCGATCCCCAGCGAGTTTACCTTTCTTAAAAACGACGAGCGTTGGGTTTAAAGATTCACTCTCTTTTCCTTGAAAAGGAACGGAGGGTAGAATTTACGTTTAAATAAATAAACAAATTTATGATGTAGGCCAGAAAAAAATTGAGCTTCCCCTCCTTGACTGACCAGCAGCCGCCACTGACACACACATATATGAGACATGAGACTGAAAGCAAAAGACTACAGAACCACTGAGGCACCAAAAAGTACAGACGCAAACACGGTTTGAAAACACCGGAGAAATGTACTGACACTTTTTATCATTGTTTGAAATGGTTTCATTATAATGTTCTTTCTTTTGCTTGAAGGAAGCAGGTTTGTGCACTCACCTGTTGATAACAGTAT
The DNA here is from genome assembly GCA_030710495.1 of Labroides dimidiatus. NCBI lineage: Eukaryota > Metazoa > Chordata > Actinopteri > Labriformes > Labridae > Labroides > Labroides dimidiatus. Next base: position 5,632,200 of record CM061157.1, read on the forward strand.
TAAAAACTTGTTAAAAAAAAAAAATGTGTATTTAGAGTAGGGTAAAAAAGGTTTGCCATGTGATTGATCAGGATTAGAAAATATTGAAAATATTTTTGACAGCCCTAATTTTTGCTAACTCTAAACAATGTGCGGTTTGTTTAAAATAAACCCGCCTTATGTTTGAATTCAAACTCTGGTTGTACATTTATTTTATTCTAATTTAGATTTTAGCAAATAAAACCCGATAAAATTGCAGAAACTGGATTTCAGGTCCCATGTATAAAACATTAGTTTCATAATTTATGCTTTATTTAAATCTCTAATCCTGATTCTGTTTCAAAACACCTGTCTGCAGGTGCCAATCCCTACCTGACGTTCCACTGCTCCAGCCAGGGCACTGTGCTGATTGACCTGGCACCTGACGACAAGGAGTTCCAGTCAGTGGAGGAGGAAGTAAGGAAGCATGTTTTTAAACACTTAAACCATCATACTCTGTGTCATTTACAACACAGGCCCCTCAATTTTAAACACTTTAAATAAATCTCTCAGTGGATCCTTTCAGTTGGTGTATCCTTATTTATACAACCCCAAATCCAATGAAGTTTTTTGGAAACAGGTGTTTTTGGAGCATTCCTCCACTTTCTCAGTCTTTTGTTGACCCTGTCCCAGCTTTTTAGGAACATGTTGCAGACATCAAATGCAAAATGAGTGAATATTTGCAAAAAAAACAACAAAGTTTATCAGTTTGAACAACAAATATCTTGTCTCTGGAGAGTATTTAATTCAATATAGGTTAAACAGGATTTGCAAATCATTGTATTCTGTTTTTACTTATGTTTTACACATTGTCCCAACTCCTTCTGAATTGGGGTTTAACTCTGGCATTTTCAGCCTCCTGACCACACACACATTTAAAACCTGTGCAGGTATAAGAGAACATATCAGCGTGACTGCCCTCTTGACTACATTTATCTTATAATCAAAGCAGTGATTCAAGAGAGACAGCTGATATCATTCTGAATGGTTTCAAAACAGATGACAGAAGTTAACAGAAGTTTAACAGGTGATTCAGACGCTAATTAAATCCATATATGTGATAAATTATTGACTCAGTGTCTCTCTGGCCTGTGTCCAACACTTGGAAATGTAGGTTAAGTCCCTCTGCCTGTGATGCACTTCGTTTTTATCGTCACCAGTCATTCCAGTTATGAGGATGACACGAGGAGTAAGTGAAGGACATTAATCTCTTGCAGCTGCTGCAGCTCGTGAAGGTTTCTACTCCATTTCTCTTCCAGCGAGATCAGCTCTGTCTTTTTCAGTGCTGATTCCACACTTTTGCGACTACGCTCGTCTAAATTTCCCACAGGCATTGTTTGGGTTTCCACCAATGATTGAATAAGCTGCAGATCTACTTCATCACGGACTCTATCTGCCCTGTGATAACAGGCCCTCTGGGTGATCCTAACACAAGTGGACGGCTGTAAATACAGCTGTTCACGCCTGGCAAACGCATGACAGGCATCTGAGTATGAGTGTCTGATGACTGCTTCTGACCAGATCTCACTTCATGCAAACAAACATGTGAATCATTTCTTTATCATTAAAACCTTTTTCTATCTCTAGACCAGGGGTCTCAAACTTGCGGCCCCCAGAACAATATTTTGTGGCCCTCTTCCTGAAATCAAAGCTTTGTGTTGGTGCAGCCTGTGCTTTTTTTCTTACATTCATCTGGGTGTTTTATATTTTTTAACACTTGTGGGCTACCGTAGCTCAGGCTCATGACAACAACACAAATTAGTAATTGTAACATGTTAGTGTCACCAAGTGGAGGGGAAATATATCCTGTCACCTAGTGCTACAGTGTTTTGTTTTTTTTTCTTAATATTTTTTTGGGCATTTATGCCTTTATTTTGAAAGGACAGGACAGTGGATAGAGGAGGAAACAGGGTGAGAGAGTGGGGAGTGACATGCGGGAAAGAAGCCACAGGTCAGACTAGAACCCGGGCCGCCCGCGTACATGGAGCGCCACCTTAACCACTAGGCCATCTGCGCTCCATGCTATACGGTGTTTGTTGGTGTTTGGATCATGTGCCTTTTTTCAGCACCTATCTGTGTGAAAAGCTCTTCTCCACAATGAACTTTAATAAGTCAAAGTTCAGGTCCAAACTTAAAGATGAGCATCTTAAAGTCATACTGAGGGTCTCAGCTGCTTCCTGCCTCAAGCCAAATGTTCTAAAGAACTGTTCATGTTCTGCATGTTCTGACCTGTTAAGACTGAGACGACTGGATCAGTTGTACTTTTTTTGAATACTTGAAGCCCTTTTTTGGGGAACACTTGATGTGGCCCAGCCTCACACAGACACTACCTCAAGCGGCCCCTTGGTCAGTTGAGTTTGAGACCCCTGCTCTAAACCCTTTACTGCGTTAAATGGGGGCTGAAACTGATCCCAGCAGATAGAGTGAGATGTTACTGATCACTTGTATTTTATACCCTGATTGTTCATCACTCATGAAGAGGAGAGAGCTGAATACTTGACATACAAACTGTTTGATCATGAAGCCTGCTGTCATTCTGCAGCTCTTGAGTGTGTGTGTGTGTGTGTGTATGTGTGTGTGTTTGTGTGCTCCACTGCAGACAAAATGACAGAAAGCTCTACAATATACATGATCACCCCCTCTGTGAAATGTCTGCTTCCTCTCTGTCACTTATTCATAATCCATCGTTTCTGCAAGATCAGAGAGCGATGAGGGAAAATGCAGCTGGAGGAGTTTAGTGAAGTTACAACAAAGATAAAAACTGACAGATGAGTTTTCAGTCACACAGCGTCACTTTCCCTGTTTATGCATATGAAGCAGCACCTCAGGGTTACCTTGAACTGATGCCTGAGCAGTAGAAGCTTGTATTTCACTACCTGTTTATATCCCAGTTTTAACCAGTAAGTTCATGTTTGGGTGGAGAAGGTTTGAGGGAATTATCGGCAAATGCTTGAAAGATTTTCATTGCTCTTTCAGTACGTTTTTATACATTCAGTTCACATGTAAACAAATCGTTAGCTTAATAGCATCATTGCCTAAGTCAAAGAAATTTAAATAAAATAAGTTACCAATGATAATATAGATAATACAAACATAATATTATAAATTGTATTAAAAATAAAAAATATACATAAAACATCTGCTTGTCCAGAAACTTTGAAATATGACTTGAGAATTTATGCTTTTAGGCTAACAGTAATCATCATGAATAACCTGATCACAAGTGGACCGCTTTAAGCACAAGTATGATCCCACCCAGAATGCATTTCACCATGGTTTTCCACCACCATTTGAGTGTTGGCTCACGTTATCCTCCTTTTTCAATCCAGAGGCATAATAATGTTGAGTGACAGACTCATCATCTGTTTTTTTTTTTTTTTTTTTAACTGAAGCCCAAAAAAACAGACTTTTATGGCATTAAAAACATATTTACTGCCTGGTTTAAAAACAGCCTGGGTCTGAACCTTTAATTTCTATATCAGCACAAAGTGTATGGGGGGGGGTTATTTTTTTTCTAACTCAGCGGTTTAGAAGATATTAGGATCACCAGATTGTCCAATCAGAAAACCTGAAACCTATTTTTACAAAAAAATCTTTTATTTTGTGTTTTTATCTGGAGTTGAATGGTTTGCCATTTGTTTACTTATAGATCTATTTTATTGTTCTGCTGCTTCTCTTGTTTAGGAAACACTTTATTTAAAGGGGCATGCAACTTGATATTAACCCAAACAACATAACCTGTCAATTTCTTTATTATGACAGAGTAATAACATTTATTGACACCCTAATGACTAGTTTTATCATTACAATTAAATTCCAAACTTATTCATGTGCTAAAGTGTAATATTCAGTAATGTTCTGTCATTATTTACTCAATAATAGTGAATTATTTTTCACAGTATTGTCTGCTTCATTTTTTAATGCAGCATAGTAAGGATATCCAAACTATCTTGATTGTTACTGATGGCAGACTAGATGACTAAATGACTGGATGGTAGACTTGAAGTGTTGAACCCATTTTGGCTTATTTATGTGGGATTTTTGTGCATCTCATGTGCTGAGTTAAATCCATCAACCCAGCATACATCAGATGACTCAGCACCTGGGTTGTTTGTGCTTCCAGCGTCATCATGTCATCACATGGACAGGTGTGCTCCACCACGAGTTCACACACTGCACCAGGCTCTGTGCACTGAGTGCTCAAAACAAATTAGCACCTTTTTAAATACTATTCTCTGTAACCAAACTTCAAATAACTGCTCCTTTGTCAAATTTACGAGAAAATACTGTTGTGAAATATACTGTTGGGAAAATACAGCTGTGGTTACCAGGATCATACTGTAAAAAAGGGAAGAAAACTGTAAAAAAAATATATATACCTTATACCATATACCTTAAATGACTGCAATACCCACTGTGACAGTAAGAGACTGTACTGTAAAATTAATCTGTCATTCCACAAGTTATGGACTGAAATCCACTACACAGTATTGATCTGTTCAAATAAATCACAGTTTTCATTCCTTATGCCCCCCCCCCCCCCCTTTCTCTCTTTTTTTATTCTTTTTTTGTGGTACATTCCTGGTAACCACAGCTGCTGGTAACTTCCTGTAAATCTCTCTCTCTTTTGTTTACATTGTGAGGAGGGAGCACAGTGGGTATGAGACCCTGCTGTAGGTTTAGATGTTGAGATGTTGTAGGGGGGCACAGGCTGTCTATGCTGCACATGGCACGGCCCTGCTGTCTGTGCTCCAGTTGTGTGCACCACAGCTCTATTAAATAGTGAAATACAATATCTTTATAAATAAAAATTAAACTAGATGAGCTTTAATTTTTTCTTGATTGTATTGGTTAAATTGACCAATCATTTGGATAGATTACTGAGCAAAAACAGACTTATTAATTGGACCCACAATGGGTAGAATGTTTAATTCATCTGTTGGCTTAAAATGGATCAACCCATCATTCTGGGTCAAATTAATTCATGTTGGGCTGGTGCTATAATGACCCAGCGGTTGGGTTATAAAACAGCCTAAATTGGTTTATTTATTATCCAGCAGTTTTAGAGTGTTGGAGGGAGTTTCTTTGTAACAATCAACCTATAATTTGCGATGTAGAAACGCTTTATGGGAGGTTCTTTTTATGATCTCAGTCCAACCTAAATCAAAGCATTTGTAACATTTGGTTATCCTGGGAGATATAAGGAAAACTTCAGTATACACTCAAAACTGGACACTGCACTCCGCTCCTCATAAACCAAAAATATTTAATTGCACAAAAATAAACCTCTAACTCGTCCATTGCTTTATCCAAAATCATCTAAAAATTGTGCTCAAACAAAATATAGAGTTAAATACTTCTCCTTTGCGTGTCGACCGGTCATTTTTACCTCATAAGTTACCGTTTTGCTTTAGTTGTCCGCCCGACTGTGGAGATCACCTGTCCAATATTCCTCCGTCCCAGAAAGGGGGAAAAAAACAAGTAATAATCCAATACTCCACCGCCGATGAGTCGAACAAAAATAATCCAGCCCCAAAAGAATTTAAAAGTCCAGAGTCTCACCCTGAGTTATAATCCCAAACAAAAACCCATAGTTTCCTCAGGTGCATCCGGCAATGGGCTCCTGAGTGAGGAAGATCCTGTGGCGTGAGAAGATGCAGCAGGACAAAAAGAGGCCGTGTCGCTGTCCCACTCTGCAGACACGATTCTCAGGCTCGGGCCCTAATAATAATAATAATAATAATAATAATAATAATAAATGAACCATTGTTGAATGATTTAAAAATAACATGCTCCTCTGGCTCAGTACACAAAAGTATAGGAGATGAAACAGTTTTCATTTTGTTATATTTTTGAACAAATGTGCATCCTGATCTGGAGTCTTCGATATGACGAAAACAAAAACATGTTGAACTCATTTCAAGCTGTGGAGGGCAGCAGTGCACCACTGAGGACTGTCTGCTCTGCTCACACAAATAAGAACACAAACCCCTGTGACAAGCCTGACAGGTTCTCAGGATGGGAAGTTTGGTTCTTTTCAGAGAGTCGGTTATTTTCGCTCTGCTCCCAAAGAAGAGTCGTATCTTTCTGCTCCAAACAGCTCTTAATTTAGTATTATTTGTAGTCTTATATTTTAGCCTATTTTGACAAATATGAATGATTTGTGTTTTTGTGTTCAGTGTTTTTATGAGATGACTCATAATTGACTCATTTTGCTGATCCAGATGTAGCTTTGTTTGCAGGTGTCCCTCATATTTACACATTTAAGTCCAAAACATCAGTGGCAGCATCAGCCCCAAGAATCCCCCACCGGTCGGGCTCTGGTCTCATTTAGCTGCTTTCAGCATTCATCACTTTACTCTCGTCTTTTCCTTTTCACGCTGATGCCTCTGCATGAGTTTTACCCTGAGAGACTTTCATTCTCTGAACTTCAGCTTCTCCTTTGCTGGCCTCACACCCTCAGTAAGCAGCACGATTTACCACAGTTACTACACTTCAGCTTAGCCCCTCCCACATTTCCCACACACATGCTCACTGACACATCAACACTCTAGAAGCTGCTCAGTACTCGTGCTCACTGACACATCTACACTCTAGAAGCTGCTCAGTACTCGTGCTCACTGACACATCTACACTCTAGAAGCTGCTCAGTACTCGTGCTCACTGACACATCTACACTCTAGAAGCTGCTAAATGAAGTCCATGCTTAATTTGCATAATTGCTTATTTTCATGTAAGAGATAAACTGAGTAAAAAACAATTAAAAATGTTTTGAACTACATTTTTTTTATTTAGAAACAATTGAAAGGAAAAGAAACCTGTAACAATGTGAAGCTGTGGCAGCTCACAGAAAGCGTGGCTCATCCTCATGTTGGTCAAGGCTCTCTGTGGCAGGTTCAGCTGCTGAGGGAGCTGATGTGTAGAAAGCAGCAGAAGCATAGTTTCCTGAGCGCTGTATTCTGTCTTCATCTGTGTCCACTTCTGTTCTCTTTCACTTTTCAGATGTTCAGCTGACCAAAGCTGTTAGGCTGCCACCTGCTGGACATGAGGTGTAATGACTCTGAGGCTCCTGCAGTGTTGTGTTCCTCTCTGAAGAGGACTTCATCCAGCTGGGTTCAGGGAAAACCTATAAAGAGTCTGAAGCCTTGTTAGTTTGATTAGTCCAGTTCTGGATGACTTTATTAATGTTATGTTACGTTTGACTGATTTATAGTCCTGAGCAAAGCGCGCAGCTGTTCTCATTAATATGAAGACATCAGATTGTCTTTGTATGTTCAGAGAAGGATTAAAGTTATATTGTTTTAAATACATTTTATTTTATATGATTTGATTTTACATAACAGCAACAACAACAGGCTTCTGTCTCTCTAATATATCTAACTCCCCGCCACCACCCCCCCACACTGGAGGACTAATAATCTTTATTCTAATCTGACTCTGTTCTAAATGATTTTTGGTTTCATAGATCATTCTACAGAACGTACAACCAGACTGGAGAGCTTCTCCTTTCAGTGCAACAGGTAGTTCAGTTAAAAAGTAAACAATAAATAGTTCAGGTATAAAGAAACAATGAACGATTGAAGACATCAGATTGTTCATATGTTTAGAAAAGGGTTAAAGTTAAATTGTTTTAAATACATTTAATTTTATATTATTTGATTTTACATAACAGCAACAACAACAGGCTTCTGTCGCTCTAATATATCTAACTCCCCGCCACCACCCCCCCACACTGGAGGACTAATAATCTTTATTCTAATCGGACTCTGTTCTAAATGATTTTTGGTTTCATAGATCATTCTACAGAACGTACAACCAGACTGGAGAGCTTCTCCTTTCAGTGCAACAGGTAGTTCAGTTAAAAAGTAAACAATAAATAGTTCAGGTATAAAGAAACAATGAACGATTGAAGACATCAGATTGTCTTTGTATGTTCAGAGAAGGATTAAAGTTAAATTGTTTTAAATACATTTTATTTTATATGATTTGATTTTACATAACAGCAACAACAACAACAGGCTTCTGTCTCTCTAATATATCTAACTCCCCGCCACCACCCCCCCACACTGGAGGACTAATAATCTTTATTCTAATCTGACTCTGTTCTAAATGATTTTACCTACTCTGTTATCTTTATCTGAGCGTTTCATTATTTTTGACATTTGTTTTTATCACGTCAGCTGTCAAGGACTTCAGATTAATTTAAATCTTTTATGTTGTTTTAAATCTATTTTAGACTGTAACTGATTGTCATAAAGTGTGTTTAACAACACTCGACCCTTTTTTCCTTCTCATTTTTAAATACATTTGAACTCTGAACTCTTCTCTCAGTAGCTTTAAAAGGAAAAACATTCTCTTAAATAAACTTTTAAAAGCATCTTTTCTTAGTTTAACTATTTTTGATCCTTGTTTTTAAATATTCATCAACATACTAAATTTAATCTAAATTTAAGTCACAGTGATCTTTTATATTCCACGCTGCTGAGAGTTTTGAACTTGTACAGATGTATTTTTTTTATTGATTTTAGGTTTTGAAGCCCTCTTACTGATGGCTCAACGCTCTGAAGCTACGTCAGTCCTTAACTGCTGTGATTATCTACAATGAGCTCAGATTAATGCAGACTAATGCATCTAACTCCCCGCCACCACCCCCCCACACTGGAGGACTAATAATCTTTATTCTAATCGGACTCTGTTCTAAATGATTTTTGCTTTCATAGATCATTCTACAGAACGTACAACCAGACTGGAGAGCTTCTCCTTTCAGTGCAACAGGTAGTTCAGTTAAAAAGTAAACAATAAATAGTTCAGGTATAAAGAAACAATGAACAAATGAAGACATCAGACTGTCTTTGTATGTTCAGAGAAGGATTAAAGTTAAATTGTTTTAAATACATTTTATCTTATATTATTTGATTTTACATTAGTATTAGGGACAACAGGCTTCTGTCGCTCTAATATATCTAATTCCCCGCCACCACCCCCCCACACTGGAGGACTAATAATCTTTATTCTAATCTGACTCTGTTCTAAATGATTTTACCTACTCTGTTATCTTTATCTGAGCGTTTCATTATTTTTGACATTTGTTTTTATCACGTCAGCTGTCAAGGACTTCAGATTAATTTAAATCTTTTATGTTGTTTTAAATCTATTTTAGACGATAACTGATTGTCATAAAGTGTGTTTAACAACACTCGACCCTTTTTTCCTTCTCATTTTTAAATACATTTGAACTCTCAACTCTTCTCTCAATACTTTTAAAGGAAAAACATTCTCTTTAATTAAACTTTTAAAAGCATCTTTTCTTAGTTTAACTATTTTTGATCCTTGTTTTTGAATATTCATCAACAGACTAAATTTAATCTAAATTTAAGTCACAGTGATCTTTTATATTCCACGCTGCTGAGAGCTTTGAACTTGTACAGATGTATTTTTTTATTGATTTTAGGTTTTGAAGCCCTCTTACTGATGGCTCAACGCTCTGAAGCTACGTCAGTCCTTAACTGCTGTGTTTATCTACAATGAGCTCAGATTAATGCAGACTAATGCATCTAACTCCCCGCCACCACCCCCCCACACTGGAGGACTAATAATCTTTATTCTAATCTGACTCTGTTCTAAATGATTTTTGGTTTCATAGATCATTCTACAGAACGTACAACCAGACTGGAGAGCTTCTCCTTTCAGTGCAACAGGTAGTTCAGTTAAAAAGTAATCAATAAATAGTTCAGGTATAAAGAAACAATGCACAAAGGAAGACATCAGATTGTTTTTGTATGTTCAGAGAAGGATTAAAGTTAAATTGTTTTAAATACATTTTATCTTATATTATTTGATTTTACATTAGTATTAGGGACAACAGGCTTCTGTCGCTCTAATATATCTAATTCCCCGCCACCACCCCCCCACACTGGAGGACTAATAATCTTTATTCTAATCTGACTCTGTTCTAAATGATTTTACCTACTCTGTTATCTTTATCTGAGCGTTTCATTATTTTTGACATTTGTTTTTATCACGTCAGCTGTCAAGGACTTCAGATTAATTTAAATCTTTTATGTTGTTTTAAATCTATTTTAGACGATAACTGATTGTCATAAAGTGTGTTTAACAACACTCGACCCTTTTTTCCTTCTCATTTTTAAATACATTTGAACTCTGAACTCTTCTCTCAACAGTTTTAAAGGACAAACATTCTTTGCTCTTTAATTAAACTTTTAAAAGCATCTTTTCTTAGTTTAACTATTTCTGATCCTTGTTTTTAAATATTCTTCAACAGACTAAATTTAATCTAAATTTAAGTCACAGTGATCTTTTATATTCCACGCTGCTGATAGTTTTGAACTTGTACAGATGTATTTTTTTATTGATTTTAGGTTTTGAAGCCCTCTTACTGATGGCTCAACGCTCTGAAGCTACGTCAGTCCTTAACTGCTGTGTTTATCTACAATGAGCTCAGATTAATGCAGACTAATGCATCTAACTCCCCGCCACCACCCCCCCACACTGGAGGACTAATAATCTTTATTCTAATCTGACTCTGTTCTAAATGATTTTTGGTTTCATAGATCTTTCTACAGAACGTACAACCAGACTGGAGAGCTTCTCCTTTCAGTGCAACAGGTAGTTCAGTTAAAAAGTAAACAATAAATAGTACAGGTATAAAGAAACAATGAACAAATGAAGACATCAGATTGTCTTTGTATGTTCAGAGAAGGATTAAAGTTAAATTGTTTTAAATACATTTAATTTTATATGATTTGATTTTACATTAGTATTAGGGACAACAGGCTTCTGTCGCTCTAATATATCTAACTCCCCGCCACCACCCCCCCACACTGGAGGACTAATAATCTTTATTCTAATCTGACTCTGTTCGTAATGATTTTTGCTTTCATAGATCATTCTACAGAACGTACAACCAGACTGGAGAGCTTCTCCTTTCAGTGCAACAGGTAGTTCAGTTAAAAAGTAAACAATAAATAGTTCAGGTATAAAGAAACAATGAACGAATGAAGACAGATTGTTCGTATGTTTAGAAAAGGATTAAAGTTATATTGTTTTAAATACATTTAATTTTATATTATTTGATTTTACATTAGTATTAGGGACAACAGGCTTCTGTCGCTCTAATATATCTAATTCCCCGCCACCACCCCCCCACAATGGAGGACTAATAATCTTTATTCTAATCTGACTCTGTTCTAAATGATTTTACCTACTCTGTTATCTTTATCTGAGCGTTTCATTATTTTTGACATTTGTTTTTATCACGTCAGCTGTCAAGGACTTCAGATTAATTTAAATCTTTTATGTTGTTTTAAATCTATTTTAGACGATAACTGATTGTCATAAAGTGTGTTTAACAACACTCGACCCTTTTTTCCTTCTCATTTTTAAATACATTTTAACTCTGAAATCTTCTCTCAACAGTTTTCAAGGACAAACATTCTTTGCTCTTTAATTAAACTTTTAAAAGCATCTTTTCTTAGTTTAACTATTTTTGATCCTTGTTTTTGAATATTCATCAACAGACTAAATTTAATCTAAATTTAAGTCACAGTGATCTTTTATATTCCACGCTGCTGAGAGTTTTGAACTTGTACAGATGTATTTTTTTTATTGATTTTAGGTTTTGAAGCCCTCTTACTGATGGCTCAACGCTCTGAAGCTACGTCAGTCCTTAACTGCTGTGTTTATCTACAATGAGCTCAGATTAATGCAGACTAATGCATCTAACTCCCCGCCACCACCCCCCCACACTGGAGGACTAATAATCTTTATTCTAATCTGACTCTGTTCTAAATGATTTTTGCTTTCATAGATTATTCTACAGAATGTTCAACCAGACTGGAGAGCTTCTCCTTTCAGTGCAACAGGTAGTTCAGTTAAAAAGTAAACAATAAATAGTTCAGGTATAAAGAAACAATGAACAAATGAAGACATCAGATTGTCTTTGTATGTTCAGAGAAGGATTAAAGTTAAATTGTTTTAAATACATTTTATCTTATATTATTTGATTTTACATTAGTATTAGGGACAACAGGCTTCTGTCGCTCTAATATATCTAATTCCCCGCCACCACCCCCCCACAATGGAGGACTAATAATCTTTATTCTAATCTGACTCTGTTCTAAATGATTTTACCTACTCTGTTATCTTTATCTGAGCGTTTCATTATTTTTGACATTTGTTTTTATCACGTCTGCTGTCAAGGACTTCAGATTCATTTAAATCTTTTATGTTGTTTTAAATCTATTTTAGACGATAACTGATTGTCATAAAGTGTGTTTAACAACACTCGACCCTTTTTTCCTTCTCATTTTTAAATACATTTGAACTCTGAACTCTTCTCTCAGCAGTTTTAAAGGACAAACATTCTTTGCTCTTTAATTAAACTTTTAAAAGCATCTTTTCTTAGTTTATTTCTGGTCCTTGTTTTTAAATATTCTTCAACAGACTAAATTTAATCTAAATTTAAGTCACAGTGATCTTTTATATTCCACGCTGCTGAGAGTTTTGAACTTGTACAGATGTATTTTTTTAATTGATTTTAGGTTTTGAAGCCCTCTTACTGATGGCTCAACGCTCTGAAGCTACGTCAGTCCTTAACTGCCGTGTTTATCTACAATGAGCTCAGATTAATGCAGACTAATGCATCTAACTCCCCGCCACCACCCCCCCACACTGGAGGACTAATAATCTTTATTCTAATCTGACTCTGTTCTAAATGATTTTACCTACTCTGTTATCTTTGTCTGAGCGTTTCATTATTTTTGACATTTGTTTTTATCACGTCTGCTGTCAAGAACTTCAGATTATTCATACAAATTGATTTAAACCGGTGAACTGTTGTTGTTGTTGTTGTTGTCTGGTTTTTGCCTGGCGATAAAAAGTTTCCACAACAAAAAGTGGAATACACACACGCGCGGAAAACGGAGCGTGACGTCAGCGTCTCCACTGAAAACTCAGGCTTGTTGTTTTCATGGCAACGGTGACGTTTTAGGTCGACTAAAACACAGTTTCTGTGTAAACGAGAGGACGAAACGCGACAATACTTTTATATTTCATCCTAAAACTGCTGTCCTGTGAATGTCTCCTCAGTCTCCTCCTCGTCTCTGTCCCTGTCCACCTCCTCTAACTCCTCCTTCAGCTCCTTCTCTTGATGCACCTCCTGTGTGTTTCCTTTCTCTTCTCCTGGGTTCCTCCTCCTCCTCCAGTGTGAATGCTCCTCCCTCCTGCTTCTTCTTCTTGTTTCTAATCTTCTCCTCCATTGCGTCTGGTTTCTTCAGCAGCTTCTCCCTCTCGGCCTGCTGCCTCCATCTTCTGACCTCCTTCCTTTCAGGGATGTCATCTCCACCATCGATGCTCTCTTCCTTCTTGTAGCTCTTGTAGACGGCCTTGTTCATTTTCTTCTTCTGGTATTCCAGGAAGCCAACCTTCAGCTGTGAAAAGAAGCCTTTATTTTGAAGAGGTGCTTCAAGAGTACCAGTCTGGTACTCACCTCATACCTCAGTCTCTGCTCCTTTTGGTCCTCCTCATCCAGTCTCAGTTGCTTCTTCTCCTCCTCCACAACATCCAAGTCTCCTTCTCAACCATCTAATTGTCAGTCTCAGTCCTCGTCTCATTCTGTCCCGTCTCAGTCTCTCCCCCTCCTGAGTCTAAGTCTCTCCTCCTCTTTCTCCACCTCCTCCACAACATCCAAGTCTCCTTCTCAGCCATCTAATTGTCAGTCTCAGTCCTCGTCTCATTCTGCTCTCCTCTTCTGGTCTCTCCTCTTCTCCCTGTTTCAGTCTCTCCTCTTCCTCAAGTATCTGTCTCTCCACCTCCTCAAGTCTCTGTCTCTCCTTCTCCAGCACCTCCTCAAGTCTCTGTCTCTCCTTCTCTAACACCTCCTGAAGTCTCTGTCTCTCCTCTTCCTCAAGTATCTGTCTCTCTTCCTCCTCAAATCTCAACAACTCTTCTATTTCTTCCTCCTCAAGTCTCTGTCTCTCCCTCTCTAGCACCTCCTGTAGTATCTGTCTCTCCTCTTCCTCAAATCTTACTAACTCCTCCTCTTCTTCCTCCTGCAGTCTCTGTCTCTCCTTTTCTACCTGTCTCAGTTCCTCCACTGCCTCTAGTACTAGTCTAGTTCTCTCCTCATGCCTCAGTCTCAACTCCTCTTGAACTTCCCCCTCCTCCTTCTCCTCCTCCTCCTCTTCCTCCATTATGACCTCCATAATCTCCACTCTCCTTCTCCTCTTCAGTCTCTCGTTCTCCTGTCTCATACTCTGCTCCTCCAGTCTAAGTCTCTCCTCCTTTTCCTCCTCCTCAAATCTGAGTATGTCCTCCTCCAGTCTAAGTCTCTCCTCCTTCTCCTCCTCAAGTCTAAGTATTTCCTCCTTCAGTCTGAGTCTCTCCTCCTTTTCCTTCTCCTCCAGTCTAAGTATTTCCTCCTCCAGTCTAAGTCTCTCCCTCTTCTCCTCCTCAAGTCTAAGTATTTCCTCCTCCAGTCTAAGTCTCTCCTCCTTTTCCTCCTCCTCAAATCTGAGTATTTCCTCCTCCAGTCTAAGTCTCTCCTCTTTCTCCTCCTCAAGTCTCAGTATTTGCTCCTCCAGTCTAAGTCTCTCCTCCTTTTCAACCTCCTCAAGTCTCCGTCTCTCTCCCACTTGATCCTCCTCAAGTCGAATCCTTGCCATACTTACCCTCCTCTCTCGCTCCTCCTGCTCCTGTCTTTGTCTTTGCATGCTCTCAATCTCTCTCCTCAAACCTCTCCTCCTTCCTCTCTCCTCTCCTCTTTCTGTCCTCCTCTCTGCTTCCAGTCGTGTCAGTTTAGTTTTGTTTGCTCTCGTTTAGGGTTCTGAAACATAATTTCATCATACATGTTTAATATTAAATTCAATCAAACTTCAACTTTCCATTTTAATACATCTTATTTAGTTTTTATCTCCTCATATTTATTTACTGTTTACAAAATGACTGTTTGTATTGAAAATGAATCAACAACGTTAAAGAAGCTACAACATCAAGGACCGTGTATTTCAAGTTCTGACTAATGAACCATGTACAAATAGTGGTTTGGATTATAATCATACCAAAATCTTACACTTTACTTTGACACCAGGACAAAGCCTGATATTTAAATCATTTTATAAACCACAGGGACAAGTCTTTTCATGTTAGTAAAATAGAAACAGTCCCTAAAGACATGTCAACACATTTGTATTGATATAAATGATTAAGGATTAATAAAGAGACTTTTTAAACCATTTAGAGACCAACAGTAGTCAGCACAAATTAAAAGAATAGAAATTCAGTTTTTAGAAAATGACAAACAGCATTTCCACAAAGCCATCAGTGTAATCTGTTAAATTAATACAGATTACTGCTGAAACACATCTGTTCAGTAAGAGTAAAAACGCTGAATGTCTCAGTAATAAAAGATAAATAATCCTTCATATCCATCGTGTTATTTTTAGAGTTGATTTTGTAGTGTTTTAATGGTTATTTAATTAATCTTTCAACAGTAAAAGGAGCTGGTCAGTGCTAGCTAAACCCCCACATGCATGAAGAAATATGAAGCCGTGTGTGAGCTGCTGTTTTTTAAAATGCTGCGGACACCTCGGCTGAAAATATTACCAGGACATATTTAACTGTAGTAAAGTTATCTCTGTGGCCCATAAATGTACGCTACACGCATATGCTGTCCTAAAACTATGTTTAGCACCGTTCTGCAGCGAGTTAAAACTTAAATCTTAGCCAAAACATGTAAAAACACACCAGAAGCTAGCTCGTGTTGCCATGGCAACGGACTTGCGACTCCTGAGTTCATGTCGCAAAAATTGTTTTTTTAAGTCCTTTCTACCATTAAATCTACATTCATGAAGTAAAAAAGGGAAATAAACCAACACCGAGTTAAATTAAGTAATATAAACACAAAAACGTTTCTTTCTTTTAACACAAATCTGGAGGATTCAGGGTCTGTTTTGTTAACGTTCCATAAATTCAGACAAATCGATGCTGAAAATGCCCACAGCTGAAACTATCACAGCTTAAACTACAAAACAGTCTTTAACCTTAAATTCACACGGAGTGTTACACAGTGAAATGAAAACAAGCATCCCTTAAACACAAATTATGATCAACTATGATCCGTTTCATTAGCTGATAACTCAAACTCCTTCAGACCTTAAATAAAGTCACAACTCTTAACAAGAAATACAATAATACATTCATTAAATAAACAATATGAAGCTTCTTCCGACTAAAGCTACATTTCATTGAGCTGTATTTTATTAGCCTAGCTTGAAAACAAAACAGTTCTACATACCTCTCGCCAAGTGCCTTGGTGAAAAAGGCGGAACGAACGCTCCGCGTGTTTTTATACCCCGATTGAATTTTCGGATTCTAGAACACATCTGCACCAATCAATACAGACGCAACCCGTGCGTGTTAAGTACGTCGCCGACGTTATAACAAAAATAAAAATAATAAAAAGTATTAAACGTGTATTAACCCTCCGATGCATGATTGAAAAAAAAAATTAATGCTTAGCAAAACATTTTAACAACAAAAAAAGAAAGAAACATTTTCATGCCGTATGAAGAAAAAGAAAAACTTCAGGAAAATAATCTTGACAGGCTGATATGCTTTTCCGCTTGACAGCAATGACCATACGTCAGGGGGGTGCGTCATTCTCCTAATGTGCCCCCGCCTCTCACCTTTCTTCCAACTTGTTCCAACTTGGGCATGATGTTATCATCTTTGTCAACTGGTGGTTTGCACCTGTTATCAAACTGCTAGCGAGTAAAAAAATGAAGGTTTTTGACTGGAGAAAGACCAAAGGAGCAGTCCAACAACCCTTCGAAAATTCGAAAATATGAGGCAGCATACATTAAGTATGGCTTTACAGCCATAGAGTAAAATGGCCATGACGATGTCTGGAGACCCTCTCAACGAGTGTTTAAAACCTCCGAAACTTCAGCGTCACTTGATACAGAAACAACGGGCTGAGGCTGAAAAATACTAGACTTCTTTAGATGTAAAGAGGAGCATTAGGTCACGCAATCTGCTGAGTTCACACAGCAAGTACAATCCATGAGCGGGCCCTGAAAGCATCATTTTTAGCCTCATACCAAAAGAAATAAAAAAAAAAATCTGTTGGTTTGCAAAGGGGGTCCCCGACCAGAAGCTAATGCTGTTTGGGGGGCCTTGGCATGGTAAAGTTTGGGAACCCCTGATGTAGGCGATGTGTTTGTTGACACATAAAATGGAAAGTTTGATCCCTTCAGTGGTCCCTGTGAGAAAATAGCTATGAGCAACGAGTCTTGCTTGGAACTCTACTCGTCATCAGTATGGAGGACTAAAAGTGCCAAAATGAAATATATAAATACAAAGTTAATTAATTAGTTAAATGTGTCATTAATTATATAATATTGGAAATAAATTAACAAATATAAATTAATGTATAACTATTTGATTAATTAAACACATGTATTGATAAATAATTAATTAAATGTGTCATTAATTTTTTTATAAGAACTTCAATAAATCACTCTGCTTTGCCAGCCAAATGTTCAGGGTCTGAAATTCCAGTGGCAGCATTCTCTGCAGGTCTAAAATATCTGTTTTCAAGCCGTTGGAGAGCTCATGCAGATCCTCAGCGGTTGCTGCCATATTTGTTTGTTTGTTTGTTTGTGTGTCTGGCGGGAAACTGCTGAGTCTGGCAGCCCTGAGTCAACCCTGCAGACCATAGCAATGGTTTGTGACTTGATTGTCCCGCCCACTCAGTTTAATCAGAGGGGATGACAGTTAAATTATTCCATGATACTCTGCTGGAGCAGGAACCATAAAATAAATCAATTCATTGTGGAATAAGTACATGTGTTTCGATATAAAATAAATGAACATTTTCAATAATTATTTCAACCTTTTATAATTATTTATTTATATGTTTTGTTTTGGCACTTTTAGAACTCCATACATATGCTCAGACAGAATGCCTTTTAACAACAGGTGCTGATTATACCTTACTGAAAGTAGTGGGGTTTAATACGGGTCATGCAGTATTATATGTGATCTGAGTTTGTCTGAACAATGAAAGGATCAAAAGTTGCAGAAAAAAAAGCGGACAGGTGATCTTAACTGAACTGTTCTTGCAAATAAAGTGACCTTTGGGTGAGACATGACTCATCATCGGGTCTCTTAATGCCCAGAGGGCTGCATGAATCATACCTTATTTTTATCCAGATGTAAAGACGAAGCATTTTGTAATGACGTTTCATTATTTATATGTCCTATTACAGCCTCCAAGACTTCAAATATGAGTGTAATTCAGAAAGTAAAGCTTCTTTCTTTTTCTTTATTTTTTTTGTGTGTGTGTTTTGCTCATCAGCTGCAGAGCACCATCAGAGAACACCGTGATGGAGGCAACGCCGGTGGAGTATTCAGTCGCTACAATATCATTAAGGTTTGTTGATAAATCATACACAGATATTACAGACAATATTCCTCTACGTTTGGCTACAAATGTTTGGATTAAAAATGATTACTAATACTCTTGATTTCACTCCTCATCTCTTTCTCCATTCATTCTTTCTTTCCTTTAACTGCAGATCCAGAAAGTGGTGAATAAGAAGCTGAGAGAGAGATACGCACACCGACAAAAGGAGATCGCCGATGAGAATCACAACCATCACAACGAGCGGATGCTCTTTCACGGTAACGTTACACAGAATATGATATTTATGCGCAAGGGTGCTTCACTCAACTAGTTTTTATCAAATATTTCAAATGTCCTGGTGGCTTTACTGACACCTGCAGCCGCTGGAGCTGGAAGAAGATGTGACGAAAAAACTGAAACTAAACTTTGACATTACAGAGCTCTTAAAGTCCACTCCTAAGTTAATTAAATTGCATCCATGGTGAATGTGTTTACATCTCTTTACCTTCCTGCAAAGCTTTTTTAAAAGAAGATGTCCAAAGCTCTGAAGCAATAATGGTGTCATGATGTGACAGCTGTTTCTAAACACTGCAGAAGCCGATCAGAGCTGAATCGTCTGTTAGTTTATAGAAACAGCTGAGAAAGTTTTGTCTGCTGTGACTGAATGAGGCTTATTCTCTGCAGCCTGTTACTTTCAACCATGTCGCTGCTGCTTCACAAACTTAATAACAGGATGTAAAATGGCACATAATTACAATTTAAGCCCTTTTCACACAGGATTAGTTTTACGTGGGGACCTCTAGAAAGTTCAGGATTGTCAGTTTTTGGTGTCACACATTCACATGGGATAAGTAAAGCCTGTAAATAACTTGGTGTTTCTCATGTTTGTGGTTAAAAAAGCTGCACAGACCCACCGTGCTTTATGAGCAGCTCCTCACTCTGCAGCACACAGCCGGCCGTACATTCAGATAAAAGAAGAAGACAACGTCCTCACCCAGCTTCTAATAATGCGCACTGAAAACATCTGGAACTTTTTCATTGTTATATTCACAAACATAAATCCACCCCCAGGATCCCAATCCTGCCAGCAGGATCAAAATACAACTTATTTTTAAATGACTGGCATTCACAAACTGTTTGTCCAACCCCAAAACTGGAAACTTGAGGTGATTGTCGGATTTTCAAGTTTCTGAAGGTACCTGAATGTATCACAAGTGATGTTAGCAACATGTCTAAACTGAGCAGAGAAGACGGAAGACATCAACATCACTTTGATTCTCGTGTCTTCTTTGAAGATTTTCAGAAAATAAACCGTTTGCTGGAGATAAATTCTGTCAAAAAAATAACTCAGACACCCTGTAGTCACTCTTTAAAAACTCTTTGAGTTTTTCTTCCCTTGTCGTCGTCCTGCAGGGATATAATTTGTGCTCAGAGCCGCTCAGCTCTCTGTCTCATTACTGACAGAAACTTCTCTGCAGATGGTCATGATGCCTCTGCAGTGTAGACTGTAAACTGTGTAAACAGTAGTGACAGTACTGACTGTAAACACTTTATAAAGAGTAAATATCTTGTAATAATGTTGTAATAATTGTTTCATTCTGATGATGTTAAACTGCTCAGGAGACATTGTTGAGTTATCCTGAACCCAGAGAGGAGCAGGACTTCATACTGCAGAGAAAAATCAGACCACAGTCAGGAACAACATGACAAACAGCAACATTTGGAGATTCTTTGAATGTAGAGACACCACCAAGATTTTTCCTCTGTTCCTTAGAGGCTTCCTGAAGATGTGTTTGATACACTGATTCATTATTTTTTCAGTTTTTAATCAGAAAAATTCAATTTCTGTTTTTCTTTTTTTCTAATAATTTAAAGCTTTTAAATTTTGTCCCTCTGCATGAAGACATAACTGAGTTACGTTGGTCTATAGTCATGTTTGTTCTAAATCTATAGAGGTGCAGGACTTCACTTTGATGAGAAAAATGAGACCACAGAGAGTAAAAATGTGACAGAAACAAAAAACAACCAGAAACTACTTGAGATCCTGAGGGTTGCTGAGTCTCCTTCCATGTTTAGTCGATCCAAAGTGCTGTTAAAACCTTCATTTAGAATGACCAACGCTGCCTGAATCCCTCTCGAGCAGAAAATGATCAGAAAAAGCTGAAGACACCTCAAAAAAATGTTACAACCAAAAATCACAGACACAATAACACACATTTGTACAGGATTAAAAACACAGGCGTTCTCTGCAATTATTACAAATTATTAGAGTTTCCCAGGTGAAACTAATCCTGTGTGATTAGGGTTTTACTCTGAGAGCAAATAGATGCCAAAGTATTAAGACTTAAAAAGCCTTAGTTGTAGAACTCAAGGTTAGTACCTCTGTATTATTAGAATTAAAAATGAGAGGAAGTCTTATTTCAACACCACTGCTCCTTTGTTGCATCTTAATAATTCTTTGCATCTGTTTTTCAAATGAGCTTTAAGGTCCCTTCATATGAAATGCCACTGGACCTGCGTGTCTTTCCTAGAGGCGGTGTAAACGCTCCCACTATTTGTCCTACAGAAAACTTCTTCTGGTGGTTAAAAAAAGACTTTTCTCTGAACCAGCAGTCAGGATCACAAACACACCAGCACTGAACTGATCCAAAACAACAAACCAACAAAGGCCGCTGACGTCAGCTCATGTTATTCACAGATGGCCAGCATTGGTGTATCGTGTCGATATCGGCTCTGACGGATCTTAAACACGTTATTGGTGCATCCCAGACCAGCTCAAACTTAACTCTCCTCTTGTTTCAGTCCTTTCTTGGTTGTTGAAGTCAGACTCAGCTTCAGGGTTCAACTGTTTCTGCACTCTGAGTTTAACTCCACTTTGTTCTGCAGTGTTTTCACTCTTGGAACTTGACTGTGAGCCTGAGTGAATCTCATTAATCTTCCATGTCGCCTCTCAAGCGCACCGTTTAGTCAGGAAACAGCCCTCAGGACTGCAGCCGTCTGCTCTTTCTTTACTCAGTGCCTGCAGTCGTAGAAATCCCAGGATGTTGTTTGGCTTTTTTGGTACTGAAATGATGCGTCTGGAACTGACGATCATTCTGTCTTCAAAGTCTCTTGGATCGAGGATTTCCCGGGATAAATCTTAATCAAACAGATTCCGTCTCTCTCTACCCTGTCTGCAGTCTTTGTGCTGTTGTTACTGCTCTTGTTTACTGTGAAGAAGAGCTGCTGTTTGGGCAGAGTGTAAAGAAGTGCACTAAACACAAACTTACAGCTGAAAGGCTGGTTTTCACCTGAAACCTTCAACGAATCAAGATGTCTTTAAAGGTTTTTTCAGGTGACAGAAAGTATGGCGTCTTGAGTTAACGCTTGTTGTGATTTGGAGCTGTGGAAATGAAGATTAATTGATGTCGCTTTTTGCATTTGGGCAGACTTTGTATATTTTTGTCTTTCATCAATTTTCAACCTTTTCTGTTGCAGGTTCTCCATTTATCAACGCCATCATCCATAAGGGCTTTGACGAGCGACATGCGTACATTGGCGGCATGTTTGGCGCTGGGATCTATTTTGCTGAGAACTCCTCCAAAAGCAACCAGTATGTTTATGGGATTGGTGGAGGCACAGGATGTCCCACTCACAAAGACCGCTCCTGCTACGTGTGCCACAGGTGAGATTACCTGCTGGTGTGGTTTAGAGGGGTTTTTCTTTGCCATGGGGACATATTTATCTAGTTTTCTCCTCCTGTTTGCATATTATTGGGTTTTCGGCCTCAGTAGAAGTTCTCTAAGGGACCCTGTAGTTTTTGGAGTCTGAGCACAGAGAGCAGAGATGAACTCTATCTAAGGGATGGTTACACAAACAAAATGTTTTGTCAGATGCAGAACGGGGAAATGTTGGAAAAAAGACACTCAGCTGCAGAACTCACATCACTGCACGTGAATGGAATCATTCCATAGACATTTTCAGACTTGTGTGTCTTCTGTTTGGTGCTGTGTTTCTAAATCTGACAGTAACGAGGGAGGAGAATCTGCAAATTCTGTTTCAGCAGAAAGTCTTTTTTGGGTTTCCTCACAAGCTGTATTTGTTTAACCCTTAAAAACCCGCCATAATGCAAGTCCATCAGGGTGTATTTTACATTTTTACATACTGAACTGAACTGAACTGAACTGCCATTTAGGTTTTTTTTTTTTTTTAATTATTTTTACTTGCTTTACATCAATATAACCCTTATACCCCAAGTTTTAATATATATATATATATATATATATATATATATATATATATATATATATATATATATATATATATATATATATACATATATATATATATATATATATATATATATATATATATATATATATATATATACACACACACACAGTGTGGGAAATAAGTATTTGATCCCCTGCTGAATTTGTAATTTTGCCCACTTACATAGAAATTAACACACTCTAATTTTTATAGTTGTTTACTGTTTATAAGGATAGACAGAATAGTATATAATACTTATAAACAGTAAACAACTATAAAAATTAGAGTGTGTTAATTTCTATGTAAGTGGGCAAAATTACAAATTCAGCAGGGGATCAAATACTTATTTCCCACACTATGTATATATATATATATATATATATATATATGTATATATATACATATATATATATATATATATATATATATATATATATATATATATATATATATATTGACTTATGTCTTAACTACAACAATAAATTGCTTAAAGGTTTTTTGTATATATTTCAAAATATAGAATTGCACAGCTGTATCTCTCAAATTTGTAAACGTAGAATAAATTGCACAATGTCTCCAGGAGGATCTGGAGTCCGTGCACAACGTGCTTTTCAAGATAAAGTCAATTCTCAATCTACAGTTGTTTGCAAATTTTGCAAACAGACAGCATTAACATCAAAACAAACTCTTTACAGCAGTGCAATTCAATTTTTTAGTGTGCTGGATACTTATGAACACTCGTATTCTAAGTACAAAGCCATGCTCAGCTGTAAAAATGTGCATTTGAAATAAAAGAAAATTGTTTTTTAATGAGTTGAAACTTCAAACAAAGGAGCACAAATGACTTTACATCTCACGCCGTGGTGACGTTTATTTCAATGCAGGAAGTGCTGCAAATACCTTTGGTCTGGTTTATAAAGGTTTTTGTTAGGTGTGCTTGTGTCAATGAAAAGAAGCGCTCTGAGACATGATGAATGTGTGATGTGTGGGTGTAACTCCCCGGATTGACAAGCAAAAAGATTGACCCAATCTGTCTCACCTGGTTTCAAATGGATTTTGTTCATTCTCTCTGTTTGTATTTCAGGCAGATGCTGTTCTGCAGAGTGACACTTGGGAAGTCCTTCCTTCAGTTCAGTGCCATGAAAATGGCCCACGCCCCCCCTGGACACCACTCTGTCATTGGTCGACCCAGTGTCAATGGGCTGGCATACGCAGAATACGTCATCTACAGAGGGGAGCAGGTCAGTTTCTGATGCTTCTGTTGGGTTTTCTTATTTAGGAAACAAACACACACACAAACACACACACACACACACACACACACACACACACACACACACACACACACACACACACACACTCATATAACCGGTGCTCTTTAACTCATCTTTTGGAGGTGCTTATGAGTTCATTCCTCTGATTTAACGCCTCCTCTGTCCACAGGCTTACCCTGAATATTTAATCACATACCAGATTGTGAAGCCAGAGAGCCTGGCCACACCCGCTGCCCCCTCTGAGCAGAAGTCATAAAGACCACAGCTGGATGAAATGAGCCAAAACTGCAGTGGACCATAGCCAGACTCTATGAGGGGTAAAACCTAACCGAGAGGTGTATCAAACTTGAGACCCAGGAGTCGGAGGATGAGAGCGAACCGAGCAGTGGTCAAACAACTCTTGGAGGGAAAAATGAGGAATGTGTTGAAACAGAGAACGCCACGAACAAGACGCAGCACTATCTCTTAGTTTCAGGTTTGCAACGCAAATAAAATCCATCAGACTTGTTAATTAATTGGATTTGCAGGAGAGAAATGTTTTGGTCGACATTTCTGAAGGTGCAGTGGTAGCACTTTGGAAACGTGCCGGCCTGAAGGCCTGTGTGATTGTAGAGCGAGCCTTTGGAACAGGACAGTCCACAGCAGAACAAACTAATTCCGTAAACACTTTCACTGCTCATGTTTTCTGTCGCCTGTTTTAATGCGTTGTTCAGCTGTTTCAGCTTTGTGCATCATCAATCATAACAAAGGGATATCCTGAGGCCACCAGGACAGAAACGCAGCAGGTTTCATGTCACATTTTCAGCAGTGAGGCTCATTTGACGGAACCAAACACACTTCTCAACAATGCGTTCGACAAACATCCTCTCAGCTGTAAACAAACAAGGAATTAGGAAACAAGTACGAGCAGGAAGAAGTGGAACAGATTATAGGGCACAAATACTCAGAAGTCAATAAGCAGAAAGCAAACAGGGGACCACAAGCTGCTGCTGCTACCACAGACTGCAGTCCTTTACTACACTCTCATGACAGGGACCATCCTCCTCATCCACACGTGTGTCCATGTAAAACTGAGGCCAGCAGATCAGGACTGAAAGAAAACACGATCACTGCAGATTCATCATAAAGAGGTTGTTTGTGTTTATTTGTGATAGAGTCACAACATGCAAACATCATCACAGACCAGCTTCACGTCCAACAAACATCCTCTTTGTACAAGATGCTTTTGTTTTACATGATTTCTTTTTGTTTGCATGAAAAAGGGACTGTTACCTAAACATGTCGGGACAGATTTTATTCTTTGTCAGTTACTCCACCTGTGAGTCACTCATGCATGCTTCCACCTGGAGCTGGAGCAGTTTTATGTTTGTGTTTAGTGTCTATCAGAGGGACCCTCCTTTCCTTTCCCTTGACTGATGTTTACATGCACCTGCTGCCTTCTCCTCTTTATGTGCGACTGTTGCTGCCATCTAGTGGTGAGGTCAGGAACTCAGTATTTTATGTTCATGTTGGGGTTAGGGCTGCCACCACGACAGGTTTTCCCATCATGATGATTGTTGTTGCCAGAATAATTTTTAATGAACCCATTATCACAATATTTAAGTAGAAAAAAACACTACGGTTGAAATTAGAGACAGTCACAAAAACTGGAATTCATTCTTCAAAGTAGTTTTTTTAATGGGAGATGCTGCTGCAGACTTGTAAATGTGACGTTATCGGGAGTGAAACACACCTTTGGTCTGAAGCTAACTCATGTATGCCTCACACACAGCAGGCTGTGAATTATAGCTGTGATAAAGACACAAGGTTATTTGTCTGGTCATCATAATCTTCTCATTATAGAAACAGAATTTATCACATTGCACCAAAACCTGTGCTGTGATAAACACCATCTCAGCATCTACAAATACAGCACTTTTTACATGTTTTCAAATACAGGGCATGTAGAAAGGAAACAGTTACAAAAAAACATCTGTTTTAATAATATGACACAGAAGACAAAGTAAGAAAAATGAAACAAACTGATACTAAAACTCTTCCTCTGTTAAAAACATGAAACATCTAATTTTATATTTGTAGTGGTGGAAACAGTGTTTGGTTTTGACTTTCTTTAAAGAGGGGGTATCATGGCTTCCCATGTTTTAAACTGGGAGAAAGAGTCACAGTGTTCGGTGTCCAGACTAGATGTGTGCAGATTTTCAAACCCCTTCATTATGTTTATGCTGTAGAAATGTAAATCCCTGAATCTGTCTGTGAACTGATCAAAAAGCTTCATTCAGATCTTTGTGAGACCTGCTGAAATGATGAGGTCATTACATGAGGCTCTCCTCTGCTTTTCATTACATGCTTGGGCAGGCCTGAAACACAAAGACTGTCCCACAGGCCTCCAGAGGGATGGCCAATCAGAGTGAAGGGGGTTTGTGGAGCCGGAGTCTTAAAGAGACAGCAGCTAAAATGAAGTGATTCAGACCGAGGCTGAAGTAACAGTTTTCTAAACACTAATGAGGATTTTCTGTTATTTTATTTTTTAACTGTATATCATGTAAAGCTACCAACATACCAGACAAACAGTATAAAGACTTTTTAAAAAAAGCACAATACCTCTCTTTGATATTTTGATGCCCAGATGTGACCGTGTGTTTCTCACAGCGCCTGTTCAGACAGATCATGTTTTTCACTTCCATTCAAGTCAGCATTAAGTCATTTCAGTGAGCAGTGGATCATCCTTCATCTGAGATCAAAGCTGGCTGTGCATGGAGAATCCTGTTCATCACTCACTATTTGTGTGCATTTAAGAGGGTGGGGGGTGGGGGGGTCTTGTTTCAGTCCTTTCTCATTCCCATCATTCTGGGGCCGTTCCTACACTGCTCAAACTCAAAGTTACTGTATCTCAGCAGGTAACGCAGCAGACAGTCACAAGCTTCAAGAGATGTTCATAGAGCCAGAATGTGAAACAGCTGCAGCACGAACACAGTCAACCAAATGTGGCCTCTTGTATCATTTTAAGTCATAGTTTCAGTTTTACCTGTTTGTTGATTATTCTCTGTCCCTCTGTCAATAATCTGCCTGCAGTTATTGTTTCAATACGTCAGTTTAACCTTGACGTTTCATTCAATCCGTGATAACACAATACAAAGATCTTATTTAGAGAGGGGAAAAACAAAGAGCATCAAGTACTTCCTGGAGACCAAGCAGAATGTGTTGTTTTGCTGTCATTCTTTCTTCCTCCACCAGTCAGGGAGGAGGGCTGAGCCGGCTGTGGGCTGAGCAGGCAGCGTGGCTGTGGGCTGAGCAGGCAGCGTGGCTGGGGGCTGAGCAGGCAGCATGGCTGTGGGCTGTGGGCTGAGCAGGCGGCACGGCTGTGGGCTGTGTGCTTACAGAGCAGGTGGAGTTTATGGTGTTGACCTCAGTAAGGTCACAGCACTGTATGATTTAATAGCATAAAGCTGTGAGCCTTGTTTAAAATGTACATAAACTAACTCCAGATGGGCCTTTAACGGCTCTTTTATGGATGATTTTCAGTTTATTTTTCTTTGCTTTGAAAGACTTTTCAAAGACTTTTTTATGTGATAACTATCTGAACTGTGTTGAAGCTGGTCTGTCTCTATTTATCTGTGGTAATGGCCAGTCAGCCACTTGTGTATGTGAGAGAGAGAGAGAAAGTGCGCGCGTGCCTGTGTGTGTGTGTGTGGAAGTCGTCGTCTGTTTGTTTGACCTCTGTTGTACAGATGCTTGTACAGAGCTGCTGATCAGCGAACATGTGGAACAAAAACTCATTCTTGTACAGAAGAGAGTCCTTAATAAAGATCTTAAAGTGTATTTTGAGTTGTTGTTTTATTCCTTCTTCAGGTTATTGCTCCAGAGACACGTGAACTCTATACTTTATCTTGTCTCTGTCATAACAGTCTTTGAACATTTTTATCTCACAGGAATACAGAGATCGACACATTTGACTGTCAAGAAATCAGTTAATATTTTGTTCCAAAATCTCAACATTAAAGAATCAGCTGTCAGTTTTCTTCATGTCTGTAGATTTAACTGCAGGATTTAATCCACTTCTTCATAAACTATCATTGAACCATAACATACTAAACACTAAATTCACATCAAATCAGCAGGCACTGTTAGTACAGAGTGTTTACACTGATGTCACGATTTATGTAGTTACCAGGACACGCTGCCATACTCAAGGTACATGAATGTAAACAGTGAATGGATAGAGGAAGAAGAGCTCAGTAAAACACAATTTTAAGATGTTTTATCTGCCAACAAATGTGTAAAAATGCACAGAGCACACTAAAATTAATGGTAAAGGATAAAGAGAGAGATTTTGAAGAATTAGACCTAAGAGGTGGCAGAGGCCCGTACGAGGAGTTAGCATCTTCATCATCATCTACCCAAAGGTTTGGAAACATAAAAGTTACTGCTTTATTTTTCATGGGTGAGGGGCTCACTTTCTGTCTGTTAAAAAAGACACTGAGTTTTACTTTAGTCATATTTATTGCTGTGACATACCTGTCAATCAAAATAATATTCTATCACAATATATTAACTTGACTAAAGTGTGATTTCAAGATGCTCTGGACAGAGAATATGACCGACCTGACAAGAAATGCTATGACTTGACTTGAACAGTGTTTAGATAATTATATTATTGGAAATCGGTTCTACCAGGATTTCCAATGTAATTTGTTAGTTGAGAGTATCTGAGATATTTTTCTTGGTCCAACCCAAAATGCTGCAATAATTTACCACTTTGTGCTATAATTATCCTGTATATCTTCATCCTCAATTCCATTCTGTTGTGAGAACCCCTCCAACATGGCCGATCTCGAGTTGATGACATCACAAGTAAACACATCATTTTGCACTACAGGGTAAATGAATGGGGCCAGGTCCGGCACAACTATATGAAAAAAGAAGAAATGTCAGTGAGAATAGAAAAACTAAGTGAGCAATTCATTGCAAACATGGCCTGTATATTGAATAAACAGTGTGGTTCTGCCTTTTACCATTGGATGGTTTTGACGCCAAAATATCCCCATCAGAGACGCCGCCATTGCACAGCTAGAGTCTTCACAGCAGAGAATCTGAGTGGAGCCTGGTGAAATAAATAAATAAAAATTCTATATATGTAAAGTATATCTGATGGATTTTACTATTCTCTCAAAAAGTTTTTGACTTATACTGCAGCCAGCCACCAGGGGGAGCAGATTTTTGGGTGACCTCACTTCAAGCTGAGAAAGATGACATCCATTTTTTTTTCTTTGTTTTTTACAGTCTATGATTATAAACAACAATTATAGTAGTCTGTTCATCAGCTGATCAAAAGTTTAGCATCATAAGCCACGCCTCTCACAACACGTCATTGCTGCTGAGGTTGGACGCAGTCAGACGGTCATTTTGAATTTCTTCAAAGATCCTGAGGGTTATGGAACAAAAAACATTTCACTGGAGCTGAGCCCGAGGATCTGATTGGCTGTCTGTCAAGACACGGGACGATCCTGGACCCAAATGAAGGCCGTCATTGGTGCCGCCTGCAGCCCAATAACCATCAGACGGCGTCTGAGAGAGAAGAGCTTTAAGAAGAAAAAAACTCTTCAAAGGCCTCGTCTCCTTCATCGCCTCAAAATCACCCGTTTGGACTTTGAAGAGAGCAGCAAACATGGGACACTGAAAGGAGGAAGAAAGTTTGATTCTCTGAGGAGAAAAAATGACACCTTGAGGGTCCTGATGGCTTCAACGTTCCTGACATGACGAGGAGATCCCACTGGAGATGGTTTCTAGGCGGCACAGTGGAGGGGGCGCCATCATGATCTGGACTGCTTTTTCCTCTAATGGAACAATGGAGCTTCAGGTTGTTCAGGGCCGTCAAACAGCAGCTGACTATGTGGAGATGTTGCAGGGGGCGTCCTTCATGACTGAGGTCCCTGGTCTGTGTGCTAATGACTGAGTTTATCAACAGGACAACTCTGCAGGTCACAATGGCCGCCTGACAAAGGACTTCTTCCAGAGGAATGAGCTCACTCTTTGGACCATCCTGCGTCTTCCCCTGATCTAAATCACACTGAGAACATTTGGGGATGGATGGAGAGGGACGTTTACAAAAATGGACGTCAGTTCCAGACAGTGGACGCCCTCCATGAAGCCATCTTCACCACTTGGAGCAACGTTCCCATGAGCCTCCTGGAAACACTCTCATCAAGCATGAACAAACCAATTTGAAGAGATCAACAAGAACGGTGGAGCCCCTCATTACATTTCTGCCTAATTTAAAACTATCAAACGTATCGCTCATTATTTTGTATGGGGGCAATGATTATATTTAAGGGGTCTAAAAACGCCTGTGTGTACACCAGTGGACTCTATAATATGTGTCCACCTGTCTTTTGATGAAACTTGCCAATTAAAGAAGATTGAGTGTTCTAACCACCAGAGGGCGCTGCAGGTCAACTTTTTGTTTTGTGTGGCTCCCATACAGATGGATCAGTGTGTTTTCAAATGTTAGTTTCTTTTTCATTACACTAAAAATCTTTTTGAGAATTTTACTTTAATTTAATGTTTTATTAAGATTTCAAGAGCAGAAGCCCAAAACCAGATATCAACAGAAGTTGATTTTTGATTTTCTCAACTGAGTTTGTGGTTTGAGTCTTATTTAACTTTAAATCTATCGCCACTACACATGACATCAACACCTTATCAAAGTCAGTGTATCAGTGTACTTACGGTGTCACACACATTCATAAAAACAAAGAAGGCCCACAAACTTCATTAAGAACATTGTTTATTCAACAGTGGCTCTTCATTAATAAATAAATGCACAGATCATTCATTCCACAATAAAATTGAGGGAAAGTTGATTTTTTTTTCTATATATAAACGTCCTAGTGAAGGATTGATATTGCCATGGTGGGTAAACAGCATTGAGCAGACAGAGAGACGGTCAGGACAGATGGACTAACACAGAGAGGCAGACAGACTGACAGACAGGTACCACACAATGTGTAAAAGTATTGCCTTTTAAACTGATTGGTATCTCATCTTTCTCGTTTTGTCTCTCGCTTTGCATCAGCAAATCACCTGATGCTAAGTTTTTCCGGTCTAAAATGAGCCTGATGCTCAGATTACCTCTAAATTATAAATACAGTATTGCATCACTTCAAAGTGCTACAGAGAAAGGTGCCGACAATCTTCGAAAACAGAAACGTTTGTTGACTTTGAAACCCTGTGTGTGTGTGTGTGTGTGTGTGTGTGTGTGTGTGTGTGTGTGTATCAGTCTGTTTTGTCCAGACTCCAGGAACCTGGTTTAAAAAAAAAACAAAAACGAAAAACATGGTTGGACTTTGTGCCTTTGGTTGTCAGCACAGAGTGTAGAGCAGAGCCGGTGTACAGGCAGAGCACTACAAACCTTGTTGCTGACTGTGATGTTAAAAACGATCTGACATAAAGCTAAAAAAAACTCCCAAAAGTCACTGCTGTTGTTTCTTTCCTTGAACAGATTGTACAGTATTGCGAGACATCCAACATAATGCTACACACTAAACTTTGGACAAGCCTGTAACAATGAGGGGATGCTGTGGTTCACAGGTAAGTATCTGAGTGTTTGAGTGTGTATGAGTGTGTGTGCATGCATATCAAGACTTAGGCATACACCAAATGAACTTAAGGGCAACTTCCTGTTATTGAGTTATGACCGGACAGGCCAACGTTTCCACTTTCGGGATGGATTTTGAATGTGAAAGCAGAAGGTGGTTGTGTGTTATTTTCCTGGATTATCCTGACAAGGAGCATCACTGAGGGTCCCTGATGTTTTAAGCAGAGTGTAAAAAAACAGTTTGAATATCCAGTCTTTTAAAAATCCAGCTACAGTTTGAGGACCTGTGAAAATATCAAAGAATGTGAATATTGCCTCTGAGGTTCCTCTGATTCAAGATGAAGCCCACTGCAAAAAGGAATACATGAGAGTAATTTTCATCTGATCCTCATCCTTTGAATGTCCACTGGCGCTTAGGGGAAGTTGGTCTCTTCACTTTGGAGAATTCCATCCAAAGCATTGCTTTTCAAACATTTGTTGTTTCTATTTTTGTCATCCAGTGAAATGTGAGCCTGACGCCTCATAAAAAATAGTTTCAGATGTGTTGATCTGTGTTAGAGAAGGCTTACACTGCCGGGATGAATTCTTGCGTTGTTAAAGGCTGATTCACATTCAGCGTTGTGTTTTCTAGCAGCTAAGGAAAACATATTGTTTCATTGGCAAATCCAGGAACACCAAAGTCCAGGGGATACCTTTATGAACAAGGCACAAACATCTTAAAAGACCCATTGCTGGTGCACATTTCTCCCATTAACTAAATAATTACCATTTTCCCAATCATAGGTGTCCCAGTGTTTTCAGTTCATTTACGTACCCTGCGGTAATGCATGTATAAAAAGTCTTCATGTTTTGGAAAATGGTCAACCATAAGGCAAAAATTATTTGCAATGGGTTAAAACATACATTACCACCAGCATGGTTCTTTAAGCAGCTCTGTCTTCGTTTTAAGCATATCCCAAACCGCTGTGCTCCCAAACCCGACCTGTGAGCTAAACTTCAGGAAAGAAAATGTCCCCATGATGACACATGCTACTTCTGTTTTCACAAAGGCAGATATTTCTCTCTCTCCTTGATACCAAAACTTTTTTTTGTTTTTGGATGTGGCAGATGGGGTTTCCTACAGTATGTATCAGGGGTTTGCAGTTTGGTTTCCCAGTGTATCAGTGAGGGCCCTGACCATCTTCTTCTTCTTTATCTTTAGCTTTTTTTTTTTTTGGCATCTGACTGTATTTTTTTAGCCTCTTCAGTGAGGAGACGGGCAGCAGAGTACAGAGGGTGAACAGGGTAAAGATGAAAAGCAGGGAATGGGAAGAGGAGGAGGAGGAAAATGCATAAAGGGGGATGAAAAGGAGATGAGAGGAGAGGGAGGTGTGGGTGAGAGACAGAGGGAGGAAGAGGATGTATGAAGGACAGGAAGCTCCGGTCGGATCGCCAGCAGAGCACCTGTCACTGAAGAGGCTCCTGCTTTCTATCACTGTCTCCTCCCCTCTTTTCTCCATCCATCTCTTTTGTCTGGAAACAGGGGGGACACCAAAAGGGTGAGGAGAGGGTGCTTAAAATTCCTCCTTCCTTCCTGTGTCCATCTCCTCTTTTAAAGACCTGTTGTCTCCATAGCAACAGACCCTGTCTTCATACTGAGCTTATTCAGTTGGTAGTCATGAATGTGTGTGTGTGTGTGTGTGTGTGTGTGTGTGTGTGTGTGTGTGTGTGTGAGGCAGAGGGCTTCACTCATGTTCATGTCTCTCTGTGTGTCAGCGTGTGTATCCGTGTGCGTCTGTGCATGTCAGTCCAACACTCCGTCCGGTTTTCTCTACTGAGTCCGGTTTTGAAAGCCAGTTCATTTTTGGTCAATCTGAAGAAATCCTGTGTGAAAATGAAGGAGCGTTGGCTGGATTCTGAGCTGTAGAAAGTTTCTTTTTGAGTTTTGATCAGGCACCATGACACTTTTCCCCTCCCCCACCCTGGAAGCATGTACACTTTGCAGCAGTCAGTAAGACTGACCGCTCATCTAGACAATTGCAGCCAAGTCTGTGCTTAGAGAGTTGGGTTTTTTGGGGGGTGGGTGGGTGGGAGTGGCTGTCCATCAGCAGCCGGGGGAGGTTGTGAGTGGGCTGTGGTGCAGGTATGCAGGGTTCACCACAGACACAGGAAAGTTGAAAATGAACGGGGAAGTTGGTGTTGTTGACGTTGAGGTCGTGGTCGTTGAGGACTTGGGTCCCAGCAGAGGGCTGGCTGTGGCTGCAGCTTCTGCAGCACACGACGTGGCAAGGAGCTGCGACTCGAACTGCAGAAGCTGACCCATGAAGCTGAAGTTGGGAGAGATGATGCTGCGACGCCGGCGCACAAACTCGAAGGCTTCATCCAGGCGCACACGCTTTCTCTTCATCAGGTAGGCGAGGCAGATGGTCGCAGAGCGAGAGATGCCCGCTTGACAGTGGACCAGAACTCGTCCGCCGGAGTCTCTGACTGAATCTGTTGGACAAAAGAAGACACAATTTGATACAGATGCATTTCCATCAGTGAGAAAGTGCTATGGACTAATCATTGAACCCATTTAATCCCATTGGTAACTACAGCTGCTGCACCTTTTTTTCTTATTTGAAGTATTGGTTTGACTTTGGGTAGCTTATTTAAGTTATAAAATGAGAAAACATGAATAAACAAACAAACAAACAAACAAAAAAACAAACAAATAAATAAATAAATAAATGTGTACTGGGGAGATGTAAGGAATGAGATGCATACACTTATTTTGCAGGGAAAAATCAGGGATTAAACAGATTAAGTTTTTACCTACTGATACAGAAATATTTCCATATCCACAGATAAAACCATCACTAAACATTTCCAGATAAACTCCTTTAGTTACTCTGGAAACTTTTAAACTTCTCCCATAAACTGACATTTATGGTTCAATTCTTCAATAACTGATTTATTTCTTGTTATAAAACTTGGTACAGCTGTTTGAGCCTCCGTCAGGATGATTATAAGATCTGTGGTGACTTAAAATGCAGCATCATTGAACACTTGTGTTTATTTATGTTCCTACGTTTGGAACCAGATGCCTACAAAATCAACTAATGCATTAATGTCAGTTAGCAAGTATGTTCATGCTTGATGCTCAGCTATGATGGCTAAAAAAATATTAAAATACACCTACTCATAATCCTCTTAGCAGTTAGCATTGTTGGTGTGCAATTAGCACGAAGCTAAAAGCATTTTTTTGTTTCGTATTATTTCCTTTGCTGTAAATGAAGGAGAATTCAGCTGATTTTCTGAATCATGTTAGTCACTAATCAAAGTGCTGCAAGCATCATTTTAACACATCATTCAAGGATTAAAGCTGTTCATTATTCAAATACCCTATGTTGGAAAAATAAAAGCATTCAGTATTTTTTTGACATAAAAAAAAGCTCATGCACACGTAGAGACACTTTAAAATGTAAATCTCACTTCACACGTAACGTGAAAGGAAGGAGGAGCAGCCGGCTGATTTCCAGCTGAAAACATTGAACTGAATGTTGGATTTAAGCCCACGTTCTGCTCTTTTCTCCATCTGCTCAGATAGGACAGAAATTTCTTCTCCAGTGACAATAACGACCAAAACCAACTGTTACCCTGACTGTTTTTATCCCCAACGTTTATAAACACAACAGATGTACGATGATGCTTTACTCTTCACTTCCTCCCCTCCTCAGTCTCACCCTCCCTCTCTCTTTCTGATCAAGCCACTAACTTACCTCAAAGTGAGAAAACAGCAAATCACATTTAACTGAAACACCAAGTGCTAACTTTGAGTCATCAGCCTCTTTCACACTTCCTCCCCTCTCCTATTTCTGTCCCTGCCTCCTTGGCCCTGTTTAGACTCATGCCATAGCTTCCGTGACTGTGAATAACCAGATTCAGGTGATAGTTGGACTGAGGCCTTTGATAACTCAATGTGTGTGACGAGATGGACAGTTAGGTCTCACATCTTGGAGTGTGTGTGGGGTCAAAAGGAAACACACAGTATTACGACGATAACAGAGTGACTTCATTTGGTGTTTTTCTTTCATTTTGTTTGATTCATCTACAGTCGATTATTTCAAATTCAAAATCACGGTTTAAATCAAGTTCACCTGACAACCTTTATGAATTCATTTATGAAATTCCTCCAAACACACACACACACACACACACACACACACACACACACACACACACACACACACCTTATTGCTAACATCTTGCGCCTCCATTTCCCATCCTCCGTGTTTCGCTCTGCTTTTCAAACCTCTTCATGTTTCCCCCTCCCAAAGTCAAGACACAGATTTTCAGGTAACTCCAACACAGCGTCTGTTCACCCAGTAACAGTGGATGAGTCAGACTCTAGTCCCCCAGCAGCTAACTATGACGCATACCAGCACCTTCACTCACACTCACACACACACAAGTCTGTCAATGCACAGCATGCATATGCAAAGCAAAAGCAAATCACACAAGCTGGTTGGTTCTGTCTCTCTGAGGAGAGTCTACAGGATCGTGTGTGATAAAATGCTCAGAGGAAATAGTTTGCACCAGATTCCACTGAACGAATACCTGATTGTCATTTTCTTCCAGTTCACAGAGTATCTAGCAGGGGTGCAAAGAGGCGGAACATTTCTGTTAAATTTCCAGAAAGTTTCCTGAAAATTTCCATGTAAAGTTTGGCTCAAAAATTTGGGAAATTTTCATTGTTGTTTTTCTTCATTTCCTTGTTATCAACTAGAAGTCCTGTCAGGGTAAGTTTTAATGAAAGTACTGAGGTAAATATATTTGATGGTGTGGTTTAACTTTAACTTATGGACACATTTAAGTTAAACTAACAAATGCTCATCAAAATGTGTTTAAATTCTAGAGGTTAGCTAGCCAGTTAGCTAGCCTGTTAGCTAGCCAGTTTTCTTGTTAGCTTACTGACAGATGTAAGTAGTATGCATTGTAGTAAGCTACATTTGTTAATAAATGAATTGTAATGATAGCTAGCTAACTTAACTTTGTGAAACTAACATTGAATTATGTTAGCTCCACTAACTTAGCTAGCTAGAAAGAGAAATATATTGTCTCTTCCTGATCTCAAGTTAAATACATAGCCTATGTTGCTAGCTAGCTTGGTTTATGAATACCAGCTTTCATCTACCTATCTGTGTATTTGTCCATTAAATTGTGGACAGCTAATTTGGCTAACAGATGAAACCATTGGAGTTCTACAGTCATAAAAACTGATTAGTGTCATTTATAAATGTTGTTTCAGGCATATTTACATGTATATTTGCTAATGACAAATATTGATGTTGATAATCATGAGTTAGACTTAGTTGGTCAAATTCCCTGAGAATTCATTTATAATGTTTAAAAATATTGTGCTAAACATGTTTGCATGCATGTCTGCTTATAAACCCCCCCAAAATGTTTAATGTTTAAAAATGTATATAAACAGGTAAATGAAGTTAATATAAATTTCTGTTAATTTCAGAAAATTCTCATGGAAAGTTTCATACTTTGAAAATCCCTGCGACTTTGCACTCCGAGTATCTAGTGTACGATGTTTTCTAATACGGCTGAAAGCTCTTCTCTGAGGAAAACTTTCAGACTACAGAGAGGAAGTGATGCACTTTACAGCCTCCGTCAGTTTGGTCTTCAGATAAGGGGATGAACGAGCTGCAGTAAGACACTATTGAGGCTGAACCTTGCACTCAATAAACTACCAACAATAAGAAAAACTAAACATGCATCCATGAATCAACAAAAGCATGATGTTTTGTTTTTATTTATGCTACATTATTAATTGAAACGTCAAACAAAGAAATGGTTTGATTCTGATTGTCCAAGATTCTAAAATGTAACTTCCTGCTTCTTTAGCTTTTTGCTATTTAGACTTTTTTTTTGGATGAAATGTCATCAGAACTGGCTGTTAATTTTGGTGAGCACATTTGACAATTATAAGACTTATTAATCATTATTTAAATTGTCATCTCACCAGCAGGTAGACACATATCATAAGCCTAGTAGCATAATTGTCCCCCCAAAATTTAAAAGTTTTAAGAAAAGAAAAAATACACATTTTTATGTATATATATATTTTTAAAATAATATTTCATATGTTTATATTATCGTTATTATCATTTCTATCTTTTTAATTTAAATGTCTTTGATGCAGGCATTTGTTTTATGAGGCTCACAAAATAAAGATTTTAATGTTAAATATATGACTGAGATACTTTACAAAGTCTTAACTATATAACCTTAAATATACCCTATCAAACACAGAACAGGCCACAGACAGACAGACAGATGGACAGATGGACGGATGGATGTGTATTACATTCATGGCCATCCTCCATGAGAATGCATTTGTTCTGCTGAGAAGCCACAACCACACACACATTTTTATGCCACACACACAAACACACACACACTCACTGACCTATGAACTCAATAGCCTCGAGGAACCAACAGCTGATGTCCTCTTTATGGTTGTCCTCCACAGGGATGCATTTGTACTGGTATGCCCCCTCAAAGTGGTTGGGACAGTTAGCAGACACGTTGAGCAGGGCGGAGATCCCGATGCCGTCCAAAACCTCTTTCTTTGAGGCGTGCAGGGCGCTGCCAAGGTAGAGGAACGGGAGGATCTCCACTGGCCCCCCCTGAAACGGAGACAGATGGGAGGATGATGATTAATTTATGACGGGGTTATGAATCAGCAGTGAAGAGGCAGATTTTCTGTTTGGAGGCACTTTGTCAATAATTCATTCATTCATCCGGTCAGTTCACTGAGTCATTACGGAATAAAAACCCCTCCTGAGAAGCCTTGTTAGAGGGGGGGGCTTCTTGGACATAACTCAGTTAAATTGAAAACAGCTTTTATAAACACAAACACAGCGTGCAGCAGAAGCCGTGTACCAGATGACTTCAGTCTAAGCGTGACCACACTTGAATATTTTGTTGATCATGTTCTCCACATTTGTCACTCCACCCCGGCAGCTTATCCCCAGTCTGATTAATGCAGGGTCAATCCTTACGGTCAATTAAGTTTATTAGTTCTAGAAAACACATGGAAAACATGCTTACAAGCTGCATCTGGAATCAACTGATGAAGAGTGAATGAAAAGCTGAAGAATTCAGAGTTAGAGTGGAGATGACTTAGATTCATCGGTGGACACAAAAAGTCCTTTTTAATGTTGTTTTTTTGTTGTTTTAACTCTGAATGATTCCTGTTGCATAACAGAAACTGAAAACCTTTTCTACAACCACAAGGATTAGCTTATTAGTGGGAAATCAGTTCTTCTGAGTGAAACAGGGTCCACACAGAACCAACTTCAGACAGACGACTGAACTCTGAGAGGAATCTATGAGGACTCAGAGTGACCCTCTGTAAATAACTCACAGAAGCAGCAGTGAAAGCAAAAGTGTAATTCATAAACACATAACGTGCAGTACATCAAACTACCATCAGTTAAATGCTTGGCACCAACAGCCTTATTCAGTTATGGAGAAAAGCAAAGTATGTCCTGGAACATTAAAATATGAGTTCATGTTTTGTCCTTTAAAGGAAATTTAAAAAATTCTACTTTTATTGGTAAAGAAAAGGAGTGAAAAATCCAACGGTTTTACACAAGTTGTTCCTTTACTAATCACAGAAGAAGTCAAGAAGTGCAAAGTGTTTATATTTTAATTTTAAACATATTCTTAGGCTTTCGTCAATAAAATACTTAAGTTTCCCCTCTCATTAGCATATTATTAACATTTATGTATCAAATCATAACAAAAAACTTAAGTCTTAATCCTCCACTAATGAAAGACTAAACCTGTTTTCCCTCCTTTCATGGGATCTGAGGGGTCAGCTGGTTGGCAGTCTATACCGGTAGTGGGATTTATTGATGAGGGCTACATGTTTGTTTCATCGCCAACAACTTCAGCACGGACGCAACGTCAGGAAGCGATCAATACAGCTAAGAGATGCGATGGGGGTCGACAGAAAAAAAAAAGTAGGTGAAACAACCAACAAGCAAGTTTATCCTGAACCAACCAGTTAATTCCTGGAAAAAATGACCTCAACCTGATCATGGCTGTGAGGCGTTTATGTCTTACAAACACACAAAGGCTGGCCTGTCTGTGTCCCTCTCCTCATGTGACTGTGAACAGTGCATAAAATCTGCACCCTCAACCATCAGGTAACCTGGATCACAGGAAGTGACGCACAGCTGACTCACTGAACTTTGACCTTAACAACATGAGTGAAAAACAATACAGATTTTCCTCAACCTTTCTCTCTTCTTTTTCTTTCTGTAGCTTTGCTTTGAGACTGAAGAAATCTCTGACCAAGCTGTCACTGGTCTGAACACCAGAATGCTCTGATGGGTGTGGAAAAGTGGGTGACAGCTGGGTTGCAACGCAAATAGCTGTCAGTGTTTGCACATGGCCGCTCTCTGAGTCAATATGTAGAAACTAAAGCTGGCTGGAACAGGATCTGAGCTCGAACCGTCGGTAACTTCTGTTACTGACGTTATTGTAGGGAAAATATGGCAACGCACCTTTAATGCTTTATTTGTCCATCACAACACGAACAGTTACATTATGTTAGAATAAAATGATAGCAGATCAGGTTAGCTAAACAAAAAATATATGAAGTGATACATTTCTTTGGTGTTTTTTAGTCACCCATGAATAAAAAAAACTAGGGCTGGGCAATATATCGATTTATTCAAATTATTTTCTGTGGAAGATTTAAAAAATTAAAAACCCAGATTTTTTTTTTCTTGCCTTAGTCCAGTTGTAAGTTGTTACAATGTTTGAAAAAATGTCCAGTTTTCATGATGGTAGGCCCTGTCAGGTTTTGCACAAGGACCTTTAAAGGCTTGTATTTGATTTTTAAACAAGATTAAATATTGATCAGAAATTTTCATGTTAATTTACAGTGAAAATATTCAGCCTTGAGTGTTTATGTCAAATCTGCCCACGTTTGAGCTACATAATCAACATTTTATTACACACTTTAACTTTAAGAGGGGAATTCTGTTGGTTTGGGAAAATATTTTGACAACATAGAGGAAAAAACTTGATTCATCTCATTTTTGTATCACTGGGAGTGTTTTGGCTTTTTTTCAAGAGGGAAAAAAAAAATCTGGGATTTTATTTTTAGGCCATATCGCCCAGCCCTATTAAACACACTCATGCAGGATGAACTACAGCTGGCGCACACTGAAAAACAGCATACACACAACCTACTGGCTGACACTGCTGCCTGTTAGCAAGGTTTAAGTAAAAAGAAGTGCGTTTTACCTGATCATGATTTGGCGTCCCACAGGACGAGCAGGCAGAGTCGATGCTCGACTGGCTGGTGAGAGACGGCAAGGATTTGGTCTTTAGACAATACTCTGGGTACTCTGAGAAAAAACGGTCATATCCACCTGGAAAAGAGACACGGTGATCAGAAACCATGCATCACAAATGATTCTTTCAGAGCATCACAGAGCACACCACCAGAGTGCTACACATTAGGCACAGTTTGATGGTTAAACATGAAACATTCATTCACTACTAATCAACAATCTTTCCATTCCTCGTGACACATTAGAGTTAGAGAGAAATATTTGTGTCTGTGTGTGTGTGTGTGTGTGACAGGGTGGTATTCAAAGACAGGCATTGTGACCCACATGTACATCGAGCACAATCTGCACCAGGATTTACTCCACTGCACCGAGTAACACAAGGTCTCTTAAACCAACCCCTGACCTACTCTGCCCCTGTACCTACAGCAGCCCTGGATTTGATCTCAATTTCATCATCCTTTTGCTTTTATTAAATACATCTGCAGGCTGACCACTGCTCTCTGCACCTTTGGATCAAATAAGATTAACAGGGAAAATGTCATCTTTACAAGCTACACACAAACACTCCTGAGCTTCAAGGCGACTGCGTCATTAGGATGAAAAAAAAAAAAAATATGCGCCACAGCTTGCAGCTTTGATTTTCAGATTTGCTGCAGTCTAAATATAGCCTGGTGGGTAAAATCAAGTGTTGATTTTATATTTTTCAATATTGAGTCTTCAATTTACCCAAAGGAAAGGATCAAATGTGTCCCTGTAAGTCCCTCCGGTATGATGTGGCTGCTACGCACCAGCATTACCTCATCCACTCAGCTCATAGCTATTGGTCAGTGTGCAGCTGTAAATGACTGGCTAAGTGTTTGAGTATATTGCATGGATGAAAAAACACTACTGCAAAAACTGCATGGCAGTGATACAGTGGTACCAATATTTATTATTATTATTATTATTATTATTATTATTATTATTATTATTATTATTATTATTATTATTATTATAAAGGTGATCAAAACCAAAAACTATTGAGTGTCTGTGTAAAGAAGAAAAAAAGTCTTGTTAAAAATTAAATGGATGCTCAAGCTGGACTCATTTTAACTAAGCTCCTGGTTTAAGTGGAATATCTCTCTCTTATCTATCTATCTATCTATCTATCTATCTATCTATCTATCTATATATATATATATATATATATATATATATATATATATATATATATATATATATATATATATATATAAATTATTTTTTTCTGCATAAATGTTAAATAGATTTTGTTGAAAATCATCAAATCAGGTGACACATATTTAAAGTTGTAAGGCTAGATTTAGCCCAAAATATATTAGAATAAACCAATCAAATATTATTTGGTTTTACCTTCATGTGAGCCCAGGTAACTTCTAATTTCCACTATAAATGTAACTCTAGACTTAAAAGTAAATTGATAAATTAAAAAAACCCTCTCAAATATTCAATCAAATGGCTCTTCATTGACATACTGAGGCTGAACTCTGTCGGCTGGTCACAGCCTCCTCCTGCCGCTGCTGCTGAGTGTGTCTTCTCTACGCTGCATGCTGCAGATGAACCATTAGAGCTGTGAGGGATCACGGACTCCATATTTACCTTTGAGCAGGTAGACTTGTGTGCCGGAGGAGTCCCTGCACAGCGCGTTGAGGACCAGTGTCAGGATGCTGTCCTCCTTCACCGTCTCAGAGTCCGGCGTCCTCTCATCGTACAGCACCACCGCGGAATACATCCCGGAGCGGACGCGGCCCCGGACCTCCTCGTCCCCAGCTAGTATCTGGTCCAGGCTCAGAACGGAGCCCTTGGCTCTGCGGCGGACTATGGTGTTACAGCGGGCGTTAACGGCGCCACGAATGTGTCCTGCGCTGAAGGCGAGGAAGGAGCGGCAGTCCAGTAAGAGGCACTTGGCGCTGTCATCTTTCAGGAGCCGCTTCACCACCGGACAATCCATCTCACCCAGGTCCTCCATTGCGCGTCGTTGCAGGCTGCGTATGTAGGCTTCTCTGTGGTTTCTCTCCTCTCGGTTCCCTCCTTTCTCTTCAGCCCTCAAGCCCTGAACACGGCGCACAGATCCTGCAGTGGACTCCCTTTGCGCCTCTCCTTTATCCGCACATTGTAACCGCACTTGACGTTCAGTCCGGTCACCTCGCACTTTCTCCCTCCCAGCCTGAACAAGTCCTCCTCTCGGTTGTTTCTCTTTTTTCCTTTTTTATGAATGGCTGCATCGCGTCATAGCGGAGGTGACGTCAACCGATAGCGGCCTATCACACAGCGTCTCGTTTCTCGTCCCATTTCCCTCCTCTGCCGTTCATTCATAAAAGAAAAAAAAAGCAGACATCAATGAAACGAGAGTTGATAAGGAAGGAGATTAGACTCCGTGAGCACTACAGGAAAGTTTGTCTCTCACTGTGAGCTCAGCCGCCTCATGAACACGTCTACAAGCACAGGAGGCTGTGAGCAACATAAATCAGGTTATATAAGAAGTCTGCTATTAGTGTGCTGAAGTTTTCTTCGGTCAGTTTTAGCAAAATGATGATT
Source organism: Labroides dimidiatus (assembly GCA_030710495.1). Taxonomy (NCBI): domain Eukaryota; kingdom Metazoa; phylum Chordata; class Actinopteri; order Labriformes; family Labridae; genus Labroides; species Labroides dimidiatus. The sequence continues at coordinate 5,675,664 of CM061157.1, forward strand.
TAATACACCTTTAAAGATGATAGTCATTTTTTATTGAATGTCAAAATTCAAATTATTCTGAATCTATTTTTTTCATGTGGCTGTCTCACATTCTTTTTCTAATATTTTATTTTTAGGACACCTTACCCTGAGCTTTAATCATTTTTCATCAACAAATATTTTCATCTTAGCTGTAATGTGCTGGACTGCAGGTGGATGTTCTTGCGCATGTCTGCCCATAAACATTTGCGTGTGTGTGTGTGTGTGTGTGTGTGTGCATACATCTGAGTGTGCATCTGTGTGTGGGTGTGTAATCTTGCAAGCGGAAATGTGATTTGCATCTTCGATCACAAGGCCTCGGTGTGCGTGCTCAGGTATTTGCATGTTGATCTCATTTCCATGGTTACGAGAGGAAAGAGCAGCACGGCAGCAGATGAGAGGAGTGAAATGCAGACACTCAAACTGAAGCAGACTGGCTGCGAGATAAGCAGACACCCAACAGACTTCATTAAAAGAATCACTGTTTTAACGTTGCATTATCACTCTTACATTTATTATGAACAGGTTGATGTAGGTGTGTGTGTGTGTGTGTGTATTAAACTATGGACCTGTTTTTGTAGGGTTTTCCTCAAAGGTCTGATTTATTTTATGAACACTCTGAGATTTCACTCATGTAATGCAGGTATAAACTGTCAGCAGGTGAAAGGCTCCATGAACTGCCTCTGACTTGGCTGAACCAGAAAACGTTTTTATTTTCATGACATACAGGCAGGTAGGAAATAAGAGTGGTCCAAACAGACTTTAAAAAGGGAATAAACATCCTGACCTTTAATTTGCATTGGGGGTCAAATTTGAAAAACTGAACAAAGCAAGTTTCCAACTAATCACAAAACAGGGGAGACCAGGGACAGTTGTAACATGAGTCAGTAGTAAGACTTTCATTTCATCCAATCAGGAACAAGTTAGAAAGCACCTGATTCACTCTGCAGATGGTCAGTTTAGTTTTTAGTCCACGTGAAGAAGCAGTGGTTTTTGAGGTAAGAACCCCTGCTTTGTAGCTGAACTCATCAAACATATATCATGCTGATTATGTGTCTGTTTAGCTGGTCTTTCATTCAGATTGTTTGCAGTCTGTTTTAACTGTTAGCTGTAAGCCAAACTAGCGCATCGCTTACGCACTTTTAAAATGCACACTAATGCTAATTTTGTAATTTTTTTTAAAAAGTGGGTTAAGTGCATCACATGTCATCTGTGGACCCATGAAGCTTACACTCTGGAAGTGCCATATACCTGTCACCAACTGACCCCTACAATGGGGACACCAGAACACATGAACAGCTTTATACTGACAGGGTTTCCCCATATCTCTGGAACTAAAAACATGTTGTTTTTATTTGTGAATTTTATTTGACAATTATAGCTAACAGCATCGTCTAGCTAGCCAACGATTTAGTGTCTGCGAAAATTTAGGTTGTCATGTGCTGCATGTGTCTTTATGTTATATCTTATATCTTTTTGTGTAACACACACACACACACACACACACACACACACACACACACACATATATATATATATATATATATATACATTTATTATAGTATAATGTATTTACGTTGACCTTGTGACTGAGAGGTGACCGACTCAACCTGTGTGTGTTGTTTTCTGTTGTCTGTGTCACAGCAAATAATTGACAGCAGCACTGCAGGAAAAATAAAAAAGACCTTGAACTCAAAGGCGAAGAAGTGAAGGAAACCGAGATGGAAGACGGAAGATTGACGGGCAAAATAAAGAAGGAGAGGATGACGGAGTGAAGGATGGAGGAAGAGGAGAGAAGGTGAGGGATAGATGACAAAAGAGGATGATTCCAGCCTCTAGTGCCCCATATACACAGCATTACTACCAACCCTAAACAATGCCTCACACATACAGGATGGTGCTGCTGCCGTAGCAACAAGGGAGAGGTGTGGGAGGGCGGAGAAAGCAGACATGATGCTGCGAGGGGATTGGCTGGTTACAGACTCTGCAGTGATGTCATCCCTTCCTCCTTTTCGCTCCCCCCTTCTATTCATTTATCCCCTCGCATCCCTCGTCTGCATTCCGTCATCCATCAATACAGTGAGAGAGAGAGAGAGAGAGAGAGAGAGAGAGAGAGAGAGAGAGAGAGAGAGAGGGAGGATATTTTTATGTGAGCTTTGCACACATCACTGTTGGTAAATATCTCTTCACTCGTCCTCCTTCTCAGCCTTACTTTATTTGCTTCCTCTGGTCCTTCAGTCTGTTTCTTCTACTGACCTCATCATCACCCTTTACTCCATTTTTTGGTCCTTTTTTTTATCTAATTTACAGGCACATAACATATTTCAGTCATGAGATGCAATGGTCCTTTTTTCATCCGTTTCCCAGAGACAGATGTATCTTAGCCCTCTTGAAAACAGTTTAGCATGCAGTGAAAGGAAAAAAAATGTTATAATTAAGAAACACAGCGGCACAGACGCATATTGTGATAGCAGCAGCTAGCAGCCGTTAAAGACGTTTGTGGGAAGGTCACAGCACAACAAGAACATACATAGAGGAACAAACAGGAAGTTGCTGACAGCAAGAAGCAGCTCATGATTGTGGTTCAGTGGAGAGGCCTGGAGCGGGCATCTTTCACAGAGCTGGTGATCCCGTCCCGGGCTTCCTTCCTGTCCGCATTTCCCTTGAGTGTCCTCAAGCAGTGCATGCTCACTGCTTCCAATGGCTTGGCAAAAATCGAGCACCAGGTTGTTTGAAGACAAAAAGAAGAAATCATGTGCTGCTGTTAAAGTGGAAAACACAGTCATATAATCTGTAAGCATTTATGTGCTGTTTACATGAAAACGGTTTTAGGATGAAACACAAAATATTGTTGCGTTTCAGCCTCTTGTTTACACGGAAACGCCGTTTCAGCCGACCTAAAATGCAACTTTTTTGAAACGCCCTCCAGAGTGGAGTTTTTCTGATATGCTGCAGCCTCCATTGCAGTGTAAACACCAAGCCAGGATATATACACCAGACGATCAGCCCACCTCTTCTTCAGGGCTAACATAATACTCTACAGTTATATCGCCACCTACAGGTCTGATATGTTACTATAGTGTTTTTAGTCCTTCAGCGTTTCTGTGTAAATGCAGATTTTTTACTCTATGGTTTTTGCGTTTTTGAGTGAAACAACTGTAGAATGTCATGTAAACAGGGCTTTAGTTTGAGTGTTAGGACAGAGATCCATTATGTGTAAGGAATTGTGAAGCAGTTTCAGAAACACAGTTTGATTTCTGAGAGGTTAGACAACGGGACATGTTTTATTCATCTATGTATTAAATCTCAGGTAAAGCTGGTGAGAATAGCTTTTAGCTAGCTGTGAAACATGACAGAATTATAACTGATGTGTTGTTATGACCTACAAAAGCAAACCTGACAAAGTTGATATGGAAGTGCAGATTTATTCATCATTTATACAAATCAAACACTTATGAGTTCCATCAGGCCACCAAAGACAGCAGATTGAGTTTTACTTATTTACCAAATAATGTGTTGGACATAATCGGCAAATAAATAAGAAGCACTGAGCAGCGCCGAAATTTGATACGAAGTTCCTTACAGGAGCTTTAAATATGTTGATATGGTGAATGTAAGGGTTGGACTCCTCCAGGGCGGCTCTTTATCACTGATACTGTTCATTACTTTTATGGACTGTATTTCTAGGTGCAGCGAGCGGCAGAAGGAGTCAGGTTTGTGGGTCTTTGGATCCCATTTCTGCTTTTTGCAGACGATGTGATCCTTAGCCTCATTAAACACTGACCTCCAGCTGACATCAGTCTTCTCATCTTCATCATGAATGTTTACTAAATGTCACATCCCTCAAAAATTAGCTGTTGACAAATATCTTTATTTGACTTTTGATGTAATCATGGTTTTGAAGCTCTGTGACCTGCTGCTGTTGTTTATTTCAAAAGTGCTGCTTACAGTGAGTACAAATAAAGTCCACAAGGCAGGATAAATAAAGCCCCAACGTTGACTAACACACATGCATGTACACACACGTACACACACACAGACTTGTATGGGTGTGTGTTTTATTTGTGTGTTTATGCTCTAGATCTGTCCCTCTCTCTAATCCCATAATCCAGTAGTTAAGCCTCAACTGAGTGGCGCAACATTTTCATGAATGAGTATCATTTGTAGTGTGTTTGTGTGAGTGTGCTGGCTGAGGCCGAGGCCGAGACAGAGAGAACGAGGTGGGAGAGAGAAATAAAATTAACATCTGAGGGCAAAGAGAGAAAATGGAAAGAAAATGTTAAAGGAGGCACGTTTGAAAAACTGTTTTATATTTTCAGCTGACACAAGAAAATCACAAAGATGATACTCTTCTACTGTACTAGTATAAAAAAAACCCTTTGACCAGGCATTTTGTGTGTTGGTCAAATACATTATAAGGATGTCCATGTGGACAACAGGATCCTGACAGTGAAAAGGGGGTCAAACCTGAAGGTAAAAACCCTGAACATGTCTCGGTAAGAATGTCTGTAATGGATTCATTTACTGTCACTACAATGATATCAATTCTGCATTTTAGTCAACATAATTTGACCTCTTTTTTTCTGATTAAGCCCCTTCTGAAGCTGGGTTTGGGTTGTCTGTTAATAATCGTAGATGATTCCTGCTGCTAATCAACAGAGGAGTCTCATGTCATGTTTGTCCAGAGCTGTTTGTGTGGACTCTGCCAGTAAATCAGTAATAAACTCTTACTAACCAGCGGCCTCTTCCAACTCCAAAAGACCAACGTACTGAAAACATGCGTAACCTCACAAATGGGGAACAAAGGGGGACGGGACAGGGCACTGAACCTCTTGTAGTCTGGCCGTCACGTGGAAACCCACAGAGCCCAGACAATCACGTGTGGTTACCTTAAGGCCACTGTGAGGTAAAAGAAAACTGACATAGTTTTGGCTACTTCCTCTTCAGTTTTCAGAGCAGATGCAACTGATCTCAGATCAGATTCTACTGAGGATGAACCTCAGTTTGAGGGAATCCTTGTTAACTTATTAACATACTGAAAATTTGATCTGAGAAGAAAAAAATGGACTTGGTGGATTTAGGTTTGCTATTGCCTCATCTTTGACACACCGTTAGAGAGAGAGAGAGAGAGAGATAAACATCCTCTGTGAAACCACCATGCTTTGAATAGGCAAAACAGTGAAGGATGAAATGGTGACATCATATTCATATTTATTCATATTGTTCTCAAACATCAGGAACCCTGAGGCAAGTGAGACACTCCAGTTACAACCTGCAAACTTTACTTTCAAACTTTGCAGCAAAAAGAAATGTTGCTTTAGTTGCCAACATGAGACTGGGAAAAAAAGTCTGTCAAAGGACCTTCCTGTCACTGACACTATCTTAAAATGAAAGGCACAGTTACTGACTGCTTTTTTTCATATCAGCAGTCTGGGTCACAAACAGGAAGTCATTATTTGGGGTTCTGAAATGATGAAACTGCACCTGGCTTAACCCTGTAAGATTTACCTCTGAAGGTTCAAGTTTTATGTGTTAATCACACAACATGAGTACAGCACGGACCACATTCAAGATGAGTTTCATCAGGATCACATGCAGGTTACTAAGAAAACTACTGGAACTGGCAAACTGACCACACAGGGAAGACCAGGGCCTGTGTGCACGTCCAGCCGTTAGCGATGAAAACTAACTGTTTGTAGGAATAGTGAAGAAAAAAATGGATGAGCAGTATGCATGAGCCAGGTTAACACCACCACAGAGCATTAAATTCAGTGGAGAAGGAGAAATTTTTCATTTTTATTGCTGTTCATGTGTAGTATGCAGTAGTTTGCAATTTGAATTTGTTGGATCAGATTATCCAGGAAGTTCCCTGACATATAATGTTCTGCACCTGCCTCACTTGCATGGTGCAATTAGTGAATTTGCCAATATTTGGCAGCCGTCCATGGGGCTAACACTAAGGCCAACTTGGCTGTTCCATAGCGGTATGCTAAGACTAATGGTCCCATTTGTGTAATGTCCTGATGTGCAAACAGGTCAGTGTTAATACTAGCTGATTTATGGATGCTATTTTTTAGTGGCTTAAGTACGTGAGTCCAACCTTTACACGTCGTTGGAAAATAATTTTGTGTACCTACATCAGTAAAGGTCAGCTTGTGGTAAAATAAAAGTCATTAAAGGAGGGATATTCTGCTTTACTATATTTTATAGATGGATATAAAGAAACAGTTCTGAATTTCTCTACTCGGTGTGTACAGATTTTCATCCTACGATCTGATCCTGTGCTGTAGAAATCTATGAGTCTGTAAACCTCTAAAATGGTGTGTTTTAAAAAGAGCACCAGATCTTCAAGAAACTCACTTTTATCTTGTAAGGGTCTCTTAACTGGTTCATGACCCCTTAAAGGGGTGGACCTCAAACACCAAGATCTGCACATAGCTCTGCCTCTGACAGGCCTCCAAAAGACTTACCAGTCAGAGGGTGGGGAGACTAACTCTACAAATTCATCAAAGCCCATACAAACCACTGATTAACTCAAAAAACAAAACAAACAAAAAATAAAACACGTGGATTATATGGAAGTGTTTTTTCCTGAAAACTAGAGTATCAAACTACAAAACAGACCTAACAGAATATTTCGACTGCAGACTACATTCAAAAGTAGTAGGCAGTACGCAGTGCGTACTACACATTCACATGTATTATGTAGAAGGCAGTTTGGAAACCATCCATTGTCTTCCTGTTGATCCATGGCCACATGGTGAGTGGTTAGATTACAGCATTTTTAAAGAACGTTCCTTCCAAGGTTGGAAACCACTGTGTGGTTTTAAGGAGTGTCACCACCAAAATATCATTTCTGTATTTAAAAGCAGAGTGTTGAAATTGGTTTTAATGCTAAGTGTTGGGTTTTCTATCTCTGTACATGTTCAAAACTGTGTATGGTAACCACATTGTGCTGAGCTTTGTTGAGTTATGCCAACAACTTGCCTAAAATGTCACTACTGAAACACATGGTGAGGTTTCAGTAGTGACGATATAGGATGTTCATTTTTGATTAAAGTAAGTCTTACATACAATCATACACTGAAACATGTCACACATAGTTAGTTCTGATGTAAATTTGACTTTATTTTACATTTAATGTGATTTTTCAGGGAGAGATAAAACACCAAAATGCCCAAAAGTCAGGCAGAGTCAAGTCAAGAGACTAGTATGCAGACCATGATCAATACAACAGGTAAACAGGCCGTGATCCTTCGAGACATGCACTTGGATCATGGTACCCATTAGACTACTATACAGACCATGGCCATCATATAACAGGTATACAGGCTATAGTCCTTAATGATAGAGGCAAAGAGACCCAGGTCCCAGTAGACTGGTATGTTGATCATGGTGCCCATTACAGCAGTATGTAGACCATGGTACCCACCTGTTTCTTCAGAAGACTATGGGTGTTGACTTCCACCGGCGGTTATCAGCTTCTGGTTACCTTGCAACAATATGGCTGACCGCTGCTGTCAACCTAGCTCAAACCAACTCATTAATATGACCAGACAGGGCTCAGTGTAAACTTTTAAAACATCCGCAGTATGGCTCCACCACCGATTTTGTTCATTTTGTTGCATTCTTGCTTTTAAAGCCGGTTATTAGAGCGAGCATGAGAGCTAGGCTAACATCATTAGCTTTGTCGTCTCTATGGCAACGTAAACAGAACGTTCAACCGGAAGACCAAAACCAACAACCGCTATGAACTCTGGGTAGTCAGGAAAAAGGTGGATAAAAGAGGGGATGGTTTAACTTTAGTCCATACTTGTGACCTCATTCCAGTTAAAGTTTCGAATGGAAGATGAAACCACTGTTATTTCTTTTAACGATGAATTAATATGTTTCATTGGTTATAATACATGTTAAAAGTTAAAATAAAGTAAAAAGAGTGAAGTGATGCTAACCTCAAACAAAGTACTTCTGTCACTTCAGTAACAGTACAGTCACCAGCCAAACAACAGCTGTTTGAATAAAATAATAACATTTATTGAATCATCAAACAAGATTTAATGATTATGATTGGTTACGTGTGTACTGTTCTTTTACTATATATCTCTAGGATCTGGTGCAACATGAATATGATGAAAGTTTCACCCAAATTTCACACAAATTCCAACTCTGAATTTGAACCAGTTTGGTGGAACTGTCCGTATCGTACTCTGAAATCTGAAATAAATGCAGAAAGATAAGACACGCTGAACTCATGTCGACCTGCGTGTCTCATGATGTGTTAGTTTGCAAAAAAACACCATGAAAGGCAACTGACTAGAGAAGGAGGATAAAAGAGGAGGAGGGGGGAGAAGAGGAAGACAGGGGATGAATGGGGGAGGAACTGGAGGAAGTGGAGTGTCTTTGTTAATGTGACACTGTCACATTTAAGTGATTGAATTTCCTCTGTGAGAGTGTGTGTTTGTGTATGAGTGTATAGCCATGAGTCAATTGCCCAACTGCTTGACAGACAGCATTGAGTTACACAACACAGAGCTGAAACATTTCCCTGCTCGCCCCCCTCTGTGCCTGCTGGAGGCTCAGAATGAAACCCAGGGCTCGAGGTGTTATCACAGTCTAGCACAGTACAACGCAGCAGAATAACATTATGTGCTGGGTGATGTAACATTTAACTCTCCGTCTTCTTGCTTCCTGTTCTCCTCCTCCTGCTCTGGAGGAGTGTGAAGAGGAGAAAACAGGATGAAAAGAGGGCTGTAGGGTTTTTTTTCCAAACTTCCCCTTAAACCTTGTGGAGCCTAATGGAGGAGGATGACCAAACTACACTTTACATATTTCATTTACCTACATTTGCATGGAGAGTCCAGTGTCTTTCTGTGCCTGTTACCATTTTACCTGTCTGCAGAATATATCAGGAAAGAAAGACAAAATGTTAACAGACTGAAGAAATATCAGTCTAAAAACTGTCAGAGGAACTGAGGAACACAGTTCAGAGCGCAGACACATGATCTGAGCGTGAATCAAACTATCTGTGGTCTGAAAACCTGAGTATCAGTTGCTTTACAGCAGAAACATAAGGATAGTTCACTAGAAACAGAAGCTATGTGTTTAACCATATTAGGGTAAAAAAAAAATATAAACAAGTTTAAGGATATCTTAGCTGCAATGAGACCTAAATCCAGTTGTTTAAAATTTTCAAGTTTCTTCATTCACACGAGAATCACAAAATGTTACAACAAAATGATTCAACTCTATTTTTTTTTTGGTGACCGATTATACTTTGATGTTTTCATAGTACAAAGATGTGAAATTCACCTCATAGACAAACTATCAGCGGTTTGTTTATTTGAAGCAGTCCGTTTCAGAAAATGTGCTTTTAGATATTTTTGATATTATTTTTATTTAACTAAAAAAATATTGGATAGCTGCACTTCAAGGCTTTATCAGTGTTGCCCCCACAGACTGTATAAAACATGGATGTAGTATCTGTAACATCACTCAATAGTAACTAATTCAGAGTTTTGAAGCCTATCATTGCCCAGGGGCCAGGCTGAACTCAACCTAGCTTTGTTCAAGTTTGAATGTAGCAACAGGATGAGGTCATTAGCCTCCTTGCTAACAGCCGCCCGTCAGCCATACCCTTATGTGGACAAAATATGAAAGCTTAATAAAGTAAAAAATTCAGCCTTGTACAGTTTGGATAGAAAAATGAGTGATTCATACCCAAACCATTTCTTGGACCATGCTGAAAACATGTTTGTTTTTGTTTTAATAATCAGTCTCTCTGTGGTTTCCGGTGTTTCATCAGCCAGCCTCAGCAGAATCTGGAAGGGCTGCAGTTTTCAACACTTTTGCAGGGATTTCCATTTTTGGACCCCAAATACTTGATATATTTATGGTCCAAACTTAGTTTTTACTCAGTATACATTGTAAAAAAAGAATCTGTCAAATTTATGGTAAAATACTATCAGCCGTGGTTGCCAGGAATGTACCATAAAAAAGGGGGCGTAAATAACTGAAAATTGTGATTTATTTGAACAGAATAGTACTGTGCAGTGGCTTCCCATCAAACAGCAAATACACTTTAAAATCCTCCTCCTCACCCACAAAGCCCTTCATAACCTGCCCCCCCCCCCCCCCCCCCCCCCCCCCCCCGCTTACTTTACCAGCCTACTTCACAGCCACACCCCTTCCTGTAACCTCTGAACCTCTGAAGCCCATCTCCCCTCTCAAACACCGAACCTGGGGGGAAAGAGCTTTCTCTGTCGCCGCCCGCTGTTACACTGAACCAAAAAAAGAACTCACATGCACAACTTGAAAAACAGGCAAATTCAAAGTCTGTTTTATAAAAAAAAAAAAGGTCATTACACAGATATCCAAAAAAACAGGCAAAGGTATCCAAAACAGCAGGTCAGCCATGCTTGATTTGTTTATGTCTGCTTCCTCGTTCTTCAGTGAGCTCGCCTCCTGATTGGCTACATTCTATTCTATGTCACAACTCAAGGAGTCATGACTCGGGAGTCGTCGGCTTTCCCCAAACACATGAAGATTTTTGATCGTATTGAACAAGTTTGATATTTACGATTCAATCTGAACACACCTCAGACCAAAGGATAATCTTGTAAGACAAGATAATCGGGCGTTGTCTGTCCCTGATCAGGAAGGAGGAAAATCAGGACAAAAACGCTGTCCTGTCCTCACAGACTTGAAGACATTAAAATCACAAACTTAAGGAACAAAAAGTTTGAAACTTATTACTCTGAAACAAAGTCAATATATATTGTCTATTAAAAAATTGTTTGGACAAATTTTACAGCAAAGCTTATTCATAAAAAAAAATGTGGTCCAGTAACTGATTTCCTCGAAAGTTTCTTATTCACTCGTTTTGTAGTTGTAGTCTGGGGGATGTGATGAAATCAAATGCAACATTATCAGCTACACAGCCTGTCCAAGAAGAGGCACTGATTTATATTTGATCTGTTTGTTTCCATGTATATGTGCCGCCCCCTGTGATGGGTGTTCCTACATTATAACATGTGCCAAGTACAAGGTGGGAGGAGAACTGGGCTTGGAGCTGGAAGATCACCAGTTTGAATTCTGAGACAGAAACAGAGAAGGATTTACGTGATCAAGTATCTGATGCCAGATTTTTATTTTGAGTCTCTGAGTCAGAGTCTGAGCTCATGCTGCTTTCTTATGGATGAAGAATAAACATTAGAACTGACCAAAGTGTTGACAAGAGAGCCTACGTCTAAATGGGATGAGGTAAAACTCCTTATATCATATTCAGTTCTGAAATAAAGGAAATCAGCTTCTTTCTTTTGTTTAAACCAAACAGCACGAGTGAAAGTCTTAACGTTCTCATTTCTTATTTGTTCTTATTTCAGATGTGAGGCTGGAGCCACTTGGGCTGGCCCTTTCAGCTCATCTAATTGTGTTGTGGCTGATATGACATGATGTTTTGCTCTTTTAAAGCACTCTGCATTATCCACACTGACTCTTCTATTGATATCCATTGTCTGTTTATGCTGCAAGCAATGCTGCCCATGCCCTTTGCTGTAACACCCTGCTAAAAATAACCAGCCCTTAGAAAAGAGCAGCTTCAGAGTGTTTCACAGAGGTGTGCTGTTCAGTACAGGAGCTTACATAATACCAAAAGTATTCAGCAGACTTCATCACACACTCAGGTGTTCTTCTAACATGCTTCCATTCTGGCTGCAGGGAGTCCTGTTGAACTACACCTTGAGCCTTTCACACCTTTACTTCAACACTGTGTTGTTAAAGTACTGAATAAGTGGTTGCCAGGAAACACAAAAAAAAATCAGGGCATGTGAGTCATTCCTTGCCCCTGCTAAGTTTAAAACATGTCTTCACTCAGGCCCAGTTTACACAACAAAAAAAAGAAAAAGAAAGCAGAGAAAAAAATCTGTTTACAAGGAAACGCTGAGGGACTGAAAACACTGTAGTATGCATGCCAGACCTGTAGGTGGCGATATAACTATAGAGTCTTTTTGTAGCCCTCTGCTGAAGAAGAGTTGGGCTGATCATGTGTATCATATCAGGTGTATATATTGAATAAATCTTATCTGAGTGCAGAAGTGGCGCAACAGATGCACATTTTGTTAAAGGCAGTCCGGTTGTTGTCCGGTTCGCACATGGCAATTAAAAATTCCCACAACGAGAGGGAAGGCACAAAGTTTACACAGCAATGGCGGCCGTATCATTTAAAAAAAATCCACTCTAGAGGTCATTTGCAAAAATCTGGGTTTTAGGGCAGTTTAAATGCCGTTTCCGTTCAAACAAGAGGCTGTAATGCAACAATACTTTTGCGTTTCATCGTTTTTGCAATTTCCCTCGGGATAAATAAAGTATTTCTGATTCTGATTCTGATTCTGAAAACTGTTTTCGTGTAAATGGGGCCTCAGCTGAAGAACACTTTGTTTATTACATCCAAAGAGGCACTATTAGGAACAGTCACATTCAGATCCTAAAACCATCAACCCCCCCAAAAGGAGAATAAAGTGATGAAAGCTCACAGGAAATCACAGTCCAAGCCGACTCCTATCATCAGCAGCAAGAAAAAAAAAACAAAAAAAAACAACATTCTGCATCTCTTAAGAAAATTTACTTTCTTTGTGCACTGTTGAAACTCCCATTGTTCCAACTGGTATCATCTCTAACAAAGATAAATACCCCCCCTAAACTCCCACTAAGGATAAAAACAGCATTTGAACACGCAAGTGAAGCAGTGATTCAGCTCAGCTCTTCCAAATGTGAGGGCTGACCACAGCTATGTTTTTATGACATCAAAACTAACTCCAAATCCTCCCCCTTGTGACTGAGATCTACACTTTAATCAGGGCAGTGTTAATGCCATGTACTCGTGTGTCCTCGTGGGAGGTGACAAAGACCACAGTAAACTCATCACTATCACATGTTCTTCATCTGAATAAGGCCCAAATCCAATGTACCCTCTGTCTCCACACACTCTAAAAAACACCAGTGCAACAACATGGTCTGGAGTGAAAGAGTGATAGTAAGAAATGTGGCCTGAGCTCTTAATTCAAAATGTGTGAGTGCTGCTAAAGTGAACAGAAACAGGCCGGCTATTGTTGTCTCCATATCTGAACATGTTGGACCGCCAGCTTTCCTAACAGCTGAGGATAAATATGCTGAGCACTGACACCAAGCAAACGGCACAGACTGAAGCTAAGAATGTTGTGTGTCTGCCGTGCCGCCGTCTGTCGAGCATGAGTTTAACTTCAGGTGAGTTTAAAGACCACTAAGACATTGATTATAACCAAAGTTTAAACCAAGACAGGAACAATCAGATCCAGCTAAATGTTAAGTTAAATGTCTGTTTCTCTCTTTCAGTATCCCATACGGCTGATTCACTTTGATTCTGGTCCTGTTTAGGGTTTCTGCCTCAGGGTGGTCTTTCATTCTTCCAGGTGGATTGTTTTTTGAATCTGTAAATAATAGAGGACACTTCAGACCTGTGCTTTTTAATCCACCATGATCAGACACTTTTTATAATCTTTATTTAAATTATTTTTATTTTCTTTATTTAAATTTTCTGAAATCGTCAACTCTGAGAGAGCCCTGCACAAGAATTCCTGTCTGGACTGTTGGCCTGTGTACAAATGACAAATAAAAACCTTGAATCCTTGAATCCACTTGGTTGTATTGGCAGAGGCAAACTTTCCTCAAAAGGCAGAGATGTCCTGAATGAGCCAGACTCTAGGAGAACAGCCGTCTGCCTCAGCTATGTGACCGTTATCCCATTCCCTCAACTAACCCTTTAAGTTGATGATATGTGGAAAAGAGGAGACTAAATATTGAGGAAATGGGGACGGGACTAGATAAGCTCTGCTTCTCCCGTCTTCTCTTTCGGACATGTACAATTTGATCAACTATTGACAATGTGTGATGTTGTATAAGTGTGCTGACGTGCCTGAAAATTAATAAATAAATAAATAAATAAATAAATAAATAAATAAATAAAAATAAATAAATAAATAAATAAATAAATAAATAAATAAATAAATAAATAAGTTTGGATGTGCTGGCGTAGACATATTTGCACAAGCGCACTTTGAATGACTGTTATCCCTAAACGGTCTGAAAAATTCAAACAGTTTGTGAAAGCTGTGACAGCCAACATGTGGTTATTTCACTCAGACATTTAATGAAGCCCACAAATACACAGCGTGTGGAGCAGATGGATGACAGGAAAACAGAGAGAAACAAAATGAATTCTCCCAAAGATCTCTAAAAGGAGATCCTCCAGGGTCACAAAACCTCCACCGAGGTTTCTTCAGGATTCTGAGACTGAAGGAGCATCTGAAGGAGTAGCGTCATGAGAAAAAAAGGCAACATTGTTGTCTAGTTTATTTATTTTTTTACCTTGTATATGTAATCATTTGTGTAGATTGGTGCTTGTATTTGTGTGCTGACATCTTTAGAACAGTCTACCAGGTCTTCTTTGTACAGTATTTGCATAATTCAATTTTTATAATATGTAGTAACCTTTTTAGAACAGAGTGCCATGCTGTTTGTACTGTGTATGTGTGAATGTGTCACACACACCTTCTATATTATTTAAATTTGTCCTGTAAAAAATGTTATCTCTGTTCAACTGCAGTTTTTGTTCCTTCACTAAACCTCTTCAATCAAATTCAGTTTCTGTTTTTCTTCATTTTGAATTTTTTTTTTTACTCTAATATTATGTGCAGTAAATTGGAAGTATAATAATTAATAATATAATAATTGAATATTTTTAAATATTTGGCATTGTGATAAATATGGTAAATGAGATGCTCTGCTCTCCAAACATAATGAAAATGTAACTGTTTGTGAGGAGATCTCATGAAAAGACAAAGCCAACAGTCTGATCATGTTCCAATAATCACTGTCTGCAGTTATGATTTTCTAAAAGCTGCATGTTATTGTTCATTTTTGCAAATGGAATCAAACAGGAGGGCTGCACAGTGGAGTAACGGTTAGGACTGCTGCCTCACAGCAAGAAGGTCACCAGATTGAGTCCCGGTTCGGGCACGGTGTGTCTTTCTGTGTGTAGTTAACATGTTCTCCCCGTGCATGTGTGGGTTCTCTCCAGGTACTCCAGCTTCCTGCCACAGTCCAAAAACATGCTCATCAGGTTAACTGGTGAGTGTGAAAGGTTGTCTGTCTCTGTGTGTCAGCCCTGTGATTGGTTCGAGACCAGTCCAGGATGTACCCTGCCTCTCACCCTAAGACAGCTGGGATAGGCTCCAGACACCCGCGACCCTGAACAGGATAAGAGGGATAGAATATAAACGGATGAATGAAAGAGTGAATTCAAACAGGAATAATAAGCACATTTGTTTGAACTATTTTTTGGTGAAGCATTTGTACTTCTCTTCGTGTTACATCACCAGGACGGTGTGGGATTGACTCAAAATAAAACCCGCTGCCAGTGTTGATGGTAATGAGGGAACACGTCATCCAAAGCTGTTGCTTACTGATTTGTTCTTAATAGTTTTGGGACAAAACAGACGTCACTGACTATGAGAAATAAGATATTTAGGCTTTGCATACAGACACAGCTCTTGGCGTGGTGTTTTTATAGGATTTATTAAAAGGCAGAGCCAGCCCAGCCATGTTGGTTAATCTTCTGGTGAAATAGTTCATAAAATCAAGAGACAGCTGAGATCTAGTTGAAAAGATGTCTAAATTGTGTGTCTAAATTTTAATCCACCCCACCCCCACCCACACACATCCCTTCCATCTCTCTCTTTCTCCCTTGAGTTTTACCCCTTCTTCATCTTCCTTTAAAACAAACATCGCTGAGACTTGGCCATTAACCTGCAAGTGGAAAAACCGGTCAAGTGTTGTTTCGTGATGTCTAAATTAATGGCTGCAGTCCCACAGAGGAGAGCAGGTGATGGAGGCGCCAGTATGAGACACGGAAGCGGAGGACAAATAGTGGAGAGTGTTTAAGAGCCGGAGTGAGAGTGTGTCAGTGAAAGAGGGAGGAGGGATGTTTTCACTCGACTGAACTCCCAGCTACTCGTCTGACTCTCTCCTGTTTCCTGTTCAGCTCTCACACTTGAAACGTGGCATCACGGAAAAGCACTTGAGTTAAATTTTGAAATCATAATGAGATTCACGAGAGGATGACAGCAAGAGCAGAAATAGCTGCAGTTTCAGTATACTGTGAACACAGAGTGCATTTAAAGAAGCAGTGTTTGATGTACTTTATCTGAATGAAACACTCGCTTAAATGGGTTCAGTTTAAAGTGTGCAGTTCAAGCATTTTATTTCAGTCATTTAAATTATTTCACAGTTGTAAGCCATTCACCTCAGGGTTTTTGAAAATAAAGAAATAATAATAAAAAATACTGTGTTTTTTGAAGTTATTTTTTGAGTGGCTTTTTATGCCTTTATTTGGAGAGGACAGGACAGCGGATAGAGCAGGAAACATGGTGAGAGAGTGGGGAGTGACGTGCAGGAAAGTAGCCACAGGTTGGACTCAAACCCAAACTGCCTGCTTAAGGGCCTTTTGCCCATATGGAGCGCAACCTTAACCACTAACCCACCTGTGCTCAGACAATACTGTGTTTTTACATCTTTTCACATCTAATTTATAAAGAATATTCTTCAGCAGAGCCAAGACTACAGCATAAAAAAAATCAAATAAAAGACTTACAAAGAAATAAAAATAGAAATGTCATATAAAGGTTTACATGCTGTTAGCCTCATAGCATTATCACTTCAGTCATATTTCAAATGTCAGAGAGGAAAAGAAGCACATTTTTTGAGATTATTATTTTTATTACTATTTATAACATTATGTTTATATCATCCATATTATTATTGTTAACATTTATTTTACTGTAATTTCTTTGACTTGGTCAATTATGCTTTGAGGCTAACAATGTGCATACAGCTAGTTAAATACAGCTTTTATCATATGTGAAGGTCTGAGAGTCAGTAAACACTGTTTACCAGGCGCTGACCTCATGAAAAAAAACATGTTTTTACATGTCACGTGAAGACAAAACACCTTTGTCTTCACAGGATAACATGTGACAGGTCTCATTTTAATCATGCAAATCGAAACGCTCAAGGAAGCTTATGAAAAACAGTTACCATGGATGTGCTCCCAAATGCTGGACTATCTATCTATCTATCTATCTATCTATCTATCTATCTATCTATCTATCTATCTATCTATCTATCTATCTATCTATCTATCTATCTATCTATCTATCTATCTATCTATCTATCTATCTATTTTACATTGAAATAGTGTTGAAACCAGTGAAAACACCTTATGTGTGGGGACGTCATTTTTGTGTCTCACTGTCTAGCCTTCAGCTGGTTGTAGAATAATGTTTGGTGGTTAAGCTTCATGTCGGAATCACTCATTCATAAATCATTTCTGCATTTAAACTTCGGCTTAGCAAACATGTTACCAGTGAAACACCTGCAGAACATGGTGGCCACAGTTATTACAGCACCTGACAGATATGAAAGTCGTGACTTCTTTTGCCTCCAAATCCTGATCACAACAAAAATCAGAAGAAGTGAGTCCGTTTTGGTTTTATCCACTTTGGTTTGTCCAGTTTTAGCAGCAGTTACAGCAGCTCGTGTCTCTGTTATAGTGTCAGTATATTTCCTGAGAGCTTCAACGCTAATGTTATCCCATGACTTCTACAGCTTAGGCCAAAGACTCTCCTTTGAATAAACAAGAGATCCGTACACTGAATTCTACAACCCACCCAGATCTGCTGGATGAGGGTGAGGTGGCCAGTCCATCATTTCAATGTTCCTTTTTTTTTTGAGGAAATGGCCTAAATCTCCTGATGATGGCTCGATTCGACAGTACATAGAGCATAATGAGGACTTTGTAGATGTGTAGATGGACTTTCATTTGAGGTAAAGGAATTTTATGGACCACTTAAACAACTGAAACCAACATGTACATTACACTTACAACTTTTTCTCTTGTAACTCACAAATGGATGTTGTAAATGTCATTAAATGTTTCCATACAGTGAGCTAAGGGTCTTTTTATTCTCTCAGAATGGGGATGGTTCAGTTAGACTAATCCTGATGGAGTGTCAGAGGAGAGCTTACACATGTAGCCATGGTGACTGACTGCTAAAATAAGTCATCCAATGGTTCACAAAAAGAGGTTGATACTATTTAAAATTTAGAAGTGAGGGATTTAACAGAGTTTTCTCATCATGAGCTGAACCTGGAAATTTTCGTTACACAGCTTATCCTTTTCATCATATCTGCTCTAAAGGCTGGTGCACTTGGATTTTTACCCACACTGAAAGATAACAGACAGCATTGTTAGACCTGAGAGCATGACCTGAGGTCTAATCTAACAGCAGTCTTAAAGAGCTAATACAAATCCTGACTTCAGCCACAGCTCTGTGCACTCTTTTATCTTAAAGGTCAGGGCCCGCATGCACATCCAGCCATCAGCAATGAAAACAGACCACTTACACTAATGGTGAATAAAAAAATAAAGATTAAGACAAAGAGAGATGGGATAATTAGGAATTGAACAAATCCTTTGGAAAAGTATGACGATGTGGAGCTAAACAACAAATTTAGATTAAGGAGGCTCAACATTTTTCAGTTAACGGACAAGAATAAGGGAGGCAATCCAAGTCTCAAACTGGTGAGGCAGTTTGGTTTTGAAGTTTTCTTGGCTCTTTGCTTTGATGGGTCTGGGTCCTTCCAGGATGTGTGTGGTTCATCAAACAGCTGCTTGTAGAGTTATTCATGGGGCATTGCTGTGCTGTTTGTTCATCAGAGCAGTTTTCATATTTCTGATTTTATTTTTGAGCTCTTCTCCTGTGAGCTCAGAAGCAGCACACATGATCATCCTGTTCAAGATCTTTATCAAAACCTCCCCTTTCTCGGTTTCTCTTTGATCATTGACTCACTGATAACAGTTTGTTCTTTCTAGATACTTCTCATCAAATCTACATTTTTTCCTCTGAAAAAATGTTGTTTTTTTCTTGATAATCCCTCAGTCACAGTGTTACCCCTCACCATGTTTATCCCTGTTTATGTGTAGTAGGCATGTGCAGTTTGGATTTGTTGGATATAGGTTTTCCAGAAGGTTCCTTGGATATATGATGTTCTGTACCTGCCTCACTTTTATGATGTAATTAGATAACTGGACAATTATTTGCAGTTGTACAAGTGGCTAACACTACGGCTAAATGGGCCGTTGCAAAGTGGTAGGTTAACTGTCCCGTTTGTGTGATGACTGAACGTGCATACTTGCTCTGGTTTTCAGGTGTTGATGTTTTCAGTAAAGTTGTGCTGGGTGCAGTTTAGAATCTCCACAGTGACAACTGTAACTTAGTGACAGCGTGTGTGTGTGTGTGTGTGTGTGTGTGTGTGTGTGTTGGGGAGTTCCTGCCCTTCCTTCCTGGTGTAGACGGTGTTAAAAGCCATCGGTAGACTGAGATTGAACAGACAGAACAGTCATGTGGTAATTAGCACTGCTCATTAAAACTGACCTCAGGCTTTGTTCTGCCATCTGTATACACTGTCCTACCTCCTGGGAGATAGGTGTGTGTGTGTGTGTGTTGGTGTGTGTGTGAGAGAGAGAGAGAGAGAGAAGCCCTATTTATACGACAATGCTTCACAACGTTTCACTCGAAAACGCAAAAAACGCAGAGAAAAAAAATCTGCGTTTATACGGAAACACTGATGGACTGAAAACGCTGTAGTATGCATGTCAGGCCTGTAGGTGGCGATATAACTGTAGAGTCTTTTGGTAGCCCTTCATCGAAGAAGAGGCGGGCTGATCGTCTGGTGTATATATTAAATGCGTCTTATCTGAGTGCAGAAGTGGAGCAACAGATGCACAGTTTGTTACAGGCAGTCAGCAGATTCAGCAGCACAAGCACATCATGGTAGTCCTCCATTGAACCATTGTTGTTGTCCGGACCTCATTTAGTGTTTTCCATGTAATGGTCTCACTGTGTACAGTGAGCCTTACATATTGTTGTCAATACCAAAAAATTCAAAAAGACAACCCTTTTCAATGTGGCATCAATTTTGGGGGTATAAAAAGCTGGTACTGTAAGTAAGTCATTCCCAGTTCATCATTCAAGCAGCCATGAACACACCACATCACTTAACAGACGCAGCTCCACCTGGCCATAGCGCTCCTTCAGGTCAGTAGCAGGCAGTCAGATGTTGTTCGTGAACTTGGTGAGTCTCAAAGTGTCATCAGCAGACTTGCAGCAAGACACAGAACTACTGACAGTGTTGGTGACAGACCCAGGAGTGGAGCCCCACGAGTGATGGACCACAACGATGACCATAAACCTAAGGACCTATGCACTCAGACACCGTTATGTAACTGCCACACAGCTGCAGGCCTGTTTACAAGAAGTGAGGGGTACGAGGGTTTCCAGAAAAACCATTCACAACCAACTCCACCGCTTTGACTTAAAGCCAGACGACCACTGCAGGTGACTCCACTGACACCAAGACACCGCTGTGACCGTTTGGGCACAAGACCATGTGACCTGGACAATGCAGCAGTGGTCTACTGTCCTGTTGAGTGATGAATGTCGGGTCACCTTGCACAGAGATGATGGTCGTCAGCGTTACTATATGATATGCCGAGGTCAACATGGTCCCCAGGGTTGGTTTTGGTGGAGGAGGAGCAACAGTCTGTGCAGGCATCACCAGTCAGCTCAGAACAGATTTGGTGATTGTAGATGGCTCAGTTACTGCACGTTCTTACCTCAGAGACATCATAGAACACATCATCATCCCCCAGTTCCACCAGCACACCCCCAACTTTCTGTTCATGGATGATGATGCTCCACCACATGGTGCCAGAGTTGTCACAGCTGGACTTCAGGAAGTCAGAGTGCCTCATATGGTTTGACCAGCAATGTCCCCTGACCTGAACCCCATAGAGCACGTCTGGGACCAGCTGAAGCAGAGACTGGATGCTCGTACCCCACCCCCACGTGACCTGTCAGAACTGTGTGTAGCTCTTGTGGTGGAGTGGAACGCATTGCCTCAGAACAACATCATGAGGCTCGTAAGGAGCATGAGATGTCTGTCAAGCTGTCATTGAGGCAAATGGTGGAAACACCCGCTAATGACTTTGTCAGTTTGGTTATTTGGGGCGATCTTTGTTATTGTCTAAATTGTTGGGGTAAGAAATATTGAACTAATGAAAATGGTGTTTCTTCTCATGCATTAATAGTAATATCAAAGGGAACTATTACTGGTTTCATTCAAATTCAGACCAAATAGGAAAAACAGTCATGGAAATAACAATATCCCTATTTTATTGTGAGCAGTGTCTTCATCAACAGTATTAAGAACACTTCAGTCCTTTGAGCACAAGAAGAAAGAAACATTAGAGCTATCGTCTTATTCTGTGATCTATTTTTAGATAATACGTTAAACTGTTTTTATATTTTATCATCAAATTGATCAGAGGTTAATTAACCCAGTTATTTAAGCTTTACGAATCAAGTGTCATGGCAGAAGCAGAAATGAAATAAATATTGGGGAATTCACTGTAAGTGAAAACCGCAGGGAGCAGTGAGTCATACTGTACCACTCTGTTCACAAGAACCCCATTTTCTGCCTCCTTCTGTGTGTGTGTGTATGTGTGTGTGTGTGTGTGTGTGTTTAGGGGAGAAAGAGAGACATGGAATGAATACGTGAGAAAACACACGAGTGCATCTTAATTCAGTGTGAATCAGAGACAGAACAGTCACATATGCAGAGAGTGAGAGCAGCAACACGGGCGGTTTGTGAGCATGTCTCTGCAGGACAAAACCTCTTTCTGTGACATGAGCTTGTGGCTGATTACGCAGAGAGAAAACAGCATTGACAACATAGCTGACATTTCTGCTCAGCTCTCCAGACTTCATTCACAGAATGAAGATGTTCAGACTGCACACGTTTGCTGCTTGGTAGTGATTAATAATGTTCATCTCTGTGGTTCCTTTACATCAGAGCTGTACTGGGTTTAAACAGAGTTTAATAAATAAAGGAAAATCTTTGACATAATGAAAGTTCAACTCTTCCTTTTAACAGAACAAGAAGAAATGTGTTGGTACAGACTGATTTTGTAGAAAAGACAGTCACTTTTTTTTCTATGAACATAATTTTCATAATTTAATGATCTTTATGAGTAAAATGCAGTAAAAAGCATTTTTTATTTTTATTTCCATTGAATCATCCAATGTCCTACCATCATTCACACCTGATCTAAATGTAAAGACCAGTTAAACAAATTGGATGAATTTATATTTTGTACTGTTCTTAATACTGATCTGAGAAAGGTTCTAAGTAGAGTTTCAAAATACAAAAAGAAGAAATTAGAGAGAACAATTTATTGAAAAAAAAAAACAAAAAACAAAGCACAGCCTTTAAAGGACAAAATCTGCACCAAAATGTGGACTGAATGTGATTTCCTGTCAGGTGTTCACTCTGTCATGACCTCCTGATGGCGAAGGATAAAAATCTTTCTCTCTTTGAACGTGGTCTGATTGTTTAGCGTCATAAGCCACGCCTCTCACAACATGCCATCACTGCTGAGGTTGGACACAGTCAGACGCTCATTTTGAATTTCTTCAAAGATCCTGAGGGTTATGGAACAAAAAAGTCAAGAGGTAGACCCAAAAACATTTCACCGGTGCAAGACAGAGGATCCAATTGGCTGTCCGTCAAGACACGGGATGATCCTGGACCCAAATGAAGGCCGTTACTGGTGCCGCCTGCAGCCCAATAACCATCAGACAGCGTCTGAGAGAGAAGAGCTTTAAGAAGAAAAAACCTCTTCAAAGGCCTCGTCTCCTTCAACACCACAAAATCACCCGTTTGGACTTTGAAGAGAGCAGCAAACATGGGACACTGAAAGGAGGAAGAAAGTTTGATTCTCTGAGGAGAAAAAATGTCACCTTGACGGTCCTGATGGCTTCAACGTTCCTGACATGACGAGGAGATCCCACTGGAGATGGTTTCTAGGCGGCACAGTGGAGGGGGCGCCATCATGATCTGGGCCGTTTTTTCCTTCAATGGAACAATGGAGCTTCAGGTTGTTCAGGGCCGTCAAATGGCAGCTGGCTATGTGGAGATGTTGTAGGGGGCGTCCTTCATGACTGAGGGCCCTGGTCTGTGTGCTAATGACTGGGTTTATCAACGGGACAACGCTGAAGGTCACAATGGCCGCCTGACAAAGGACTTCTTCCAGAGGAATAAGCTCACTCTTTGGACCATCCTGCGTCTTCCCCTGATCTAAATCACACTGAGAACATTTGGGGATGGATGGAGAGGGACGTTTACAAAAATGGACGTCAGTTCCAGACAGTGGACGCCCTGCATGAAGCCATCTTCACCACATGGAGCAACGTTCCCATGAGCCTCCTGGAAACACTCTCATCAAGCGAACAAACCAGTTTTTGAAGAGATCAACAAGAACGGTGGAGCTCCTCATGACTGAGTCCTTTTTCACACTTTGATTTATATTTTAGGAGGTTTTCAGGTTTTTTGAGCTGTGCACTTAAACTTTAGATCAGCTGATGAACAGACTGTTTCACTTTAATTGTTGTTTTCATTTATCTTTTTTTTTTCTCACTCCCATTTCTTCTTTTTGTATTTTGAAACTCTACTTAGAACCTTTTTTAAGATCCAACCGTGCAAAATATAAATTTGTGCAATTTTTCAACTGGTCTCAATTTTTCGATCAGGTGTGTGTTTGAAAACTTGCAACTTTAATATGACATATTTTCCATG
The DNA here is from genome assembly GCA_030710495.1 of Labroides dimidiatus. Classification (NCBI taxonomy): domain Eukaryota; kingdom Metazoa; phylum Chordata; class Actinopteri; order Labriformes; family Labridae; genus Labroides; species Labroides dimidiatus. Next base: position 5,699,469 of record CM061157.1, read on the forward strand.
TTTCATGTTTTCAATAAAGGCAACTACAGTGAATCAAAATGCTACCTATGTTTTCACTTAAATATCATATGTAACACAGCATATATATTTAGAGGTCATTCCCTCTCAAAATAAAATATATTGTTCATCTGACGGTGAAGTGAGACAGTGATACTCGAACATGAAACATTAAGAATAAATGTAAAAAACTTACACGTCTGAAAAACAAACACAAACATCCAGTAAATGAAAAAGAAAAGAATATGTTTTCTACACTTGTATATTAATAAATATTATTTTAATCAGTTATAAATCAGTGTGAGATGTGAGTAAGGATAATGTGAGTTGATAATTCCTGCAGATCATGTGGATAAAATTATTCATCTCAGTTATTTTAGATTTTGGCCTGTGCACTGAAACACCCTCTGGCTTCATGCACATGTGATTCAGAGTCATGTTTATCATCACCAACTGCTGTCAAAAATAGCCAGGATCACATATATGTGAGTCTGTGTAAGTGTTCTGCATGTGTGAGACCTGTACATTAAAAGAGGGCTGGTGAGAGTCTGCATGATGAACTGTTGCTAAGCAGCTATGGTTGCTAGGTGGTGGTAAACAGGTTTGTGGCGAGTGGTGAAATCTTAGGGTTAACCTTTGCATGTCTGTGTGCACATGTGTCTCCTCGGAATTTAAAACACAATTTATACGGACATAAAAATGGAGACAGTGAAGGAAAACAAAATTTGTCATCAAAGCCACGACAAACAATGGGACCACTTCATGGTTCATCTTTGTGTAACAAACGTCTGGTTGAAACGCAGAGCACAAAATGCTGTTTAAGAGTGTCTGACTGAACAACGGGAGAATGAGTCATACGTTTCTGTCTTCTGCTGCAGATTCATTTAGCAAAGCTGCAGAGTATCTGGCAGAGGAACACACAGAGAGTAACCCGTGCACTCTTCGGCTTCCCCCTGACGATTACTGTATTAAACACAGCAGGAGGGAGGGGGGAGAGGGGGGGTCACAGTGTGCCGGCTTCCCTTCTGTCTGCACGCATTTTTCAGCTTCTTCTAAGAAGGCCCCCGGCTTAATGCTACAGTTTTTAGAGCTCATATGCTGTTTTTTTCCTATCTCTCTCTCAGGTAGATCACTAAGCACACTGTATATCTTTAGCTGCTGGGGCTCCTGTCAGATCTGGTCTGATCCAGTCGGGTGAAGGAGATGGTGGGAGTGTTGGCAGGGCGAGACACAGGCAGCCATTTGTAATCCAGGTCTTGTGATGGAGGATCCAAACACCAGTTGTAGTGCTTTAACAGGTACATACAGGCTTCCTGGTGACAAACAAGAAAAGATGTTTCCCAGATGTGCTGTGGCTTAAAATTTCTGCAACAGTCTCTGTGCATGAAAGAGAGAAGCTGGAGTTAAGGGGAGGACGACAGGATTAGTGTTCAGTTTGATGAAATGGAGAGAGCCTAAATCTTAATGTTTGTTTTGATATTGTTTTTAAAGTTTTGAAAAAAAAAAGGGGGACACTCTTTAGCAGCCAAGAGGAAAAGAATCAGAGTCCACAGTGTGTGTTTAACAGCAGAAAAGACTTAACCGTCAATGTCTGCTACTTTCCACATCTGGCAGAGTTCAATAAAAACTGTTTTAATATTTTTCACTAAAATGTCAGCAGTGAACATCCCCTCCAGTGCAGGTCTTCTCCTTTTTCTAAGGTTGACCTAAAGACAGGAAAGTGACCGTGCTCTGTTCTGTTTAAGGTGGCTGACACTCCGACACCAGATCCAACCGATTCAGTTCACCAGTGACAGCCAGTTACCCCGCCTCCGTCCACATTATGAATGAAGAGTCTGCTGATGGAGGGGGAGGAGCGGGATGAATGAATCTGACAGAGGAAGGGAGGAAAAAAGGAAATGGAGGAAGGATGATTATGGTGGGGGTGGGAGGTAGGAAAAGAGGGGAAGGATGAAGCAGGGAGGCGATGACTCACATCTCTGACCTAGATCCCTGCAGTCTACTTTTTACCCTGGTCACGCCCTTGTGTGAATGTGTGTGGCGGTATGCGTGAGTGGTCAGTCTACTGAGAGCGCTTGTATTTCAAACAGCTGAGTGGCCCAGAGAGGTCAGGCTGTAATGAACGTCAGGCACAGTGTATGCACCGCTGTTGTAGAATAAACCTGATTAATGTGATGGAGACATGTTTCTGGGTACTGAGTCAGTCATGAGTGCTCTCTGATGCTGCTGATTGAGAGAACAGCACCATGGGACAGTGTGTGTGTGTGTTTGAGCGACAAAAGATGAGAATGGACTCTGGTGCTTTGGATTACATCTCTAAAATAAGCCACACCACAGTGAAAGCTGACAGGTGACCAGCCTCCAACAGGGAAAGTGAAATTAAATATTAATTCTGAACACAGATGACCTCATCAGTAAGGCGCAGGAAACCCTGATGCTGGAAGACTCCTAACACACCACAAATTTTTCCACATATACAGTGATGGAATAAGGTTTTCAGACACCGCATGTGTTTGTAAAATATTGCATTGAAGCCTGACCGAGCTGACTGTAGGCCCATTTTTTAGCCTCCATTACCGGTATCAGCATCAGCCCCAAAAATCCCACATTATTCAGGCTCTATACTGTATTAAGAATCACTCTGAGGTTTTCAAGTGGGATTCCTTTTAGTACAGTCACAGCCAAAACATTAAATAAATCCTAAAAGAGCAAACTTAAAACTGACTGGTTCCATAAAAACACATCATAAACTTTGAGCATTGGCTCATTTTGGTTCCAGTGATCCACTAATGAAGGTTGTGCTGTTTATTAAAAGACGAGTTTTGTTGCTTGTGTTACCAGTGCTTTCTGTCTATATCAGTGGTCCCCAAACTGCGGCCTGAGGGCCAGGTACGGCCCGCCTCCACATTTGGCCCGGCCCCCTGAACAATACCAGAGACATATTACGATTTTTTTTTTCAGTCTGGCCACGCGATCAAGACAAATACACACCTAGAACTTGACATTCTGTCCAACCCTTCTGCAGTCAGTGCCCCTGTCAGAGTAATTTTATCTCAGAAATAGTGTTTTTTTCTGTAAAGATCCTGGAAAGGGTTATTAATATTTGGTTATGTGTGTCTTTCTGGAAAACAATAAATGTTTACATTTAGGCACCCCTGTGATCATCACACTTTTTCTGTTACAAACTGACCCCGGCCCCCCATCAGAGAAGGGAAAAGTTATGTGGCCCTCACAGGAAAAAGTTTAAGGACCCCTGGTCTCTATAAAGCCAGCAGGTTTGAAAGTAACAGATCCTCATCCAAATTTAACGATTAAAATAACCTTTAAATTATTTTATGTATATATTTGCACATTACAAGGCACACAATTTTGTATTTCTATTCCTACTTTGAACAGTTGCTCAGACTTCATATAAGCTGAGCACATCCATTAATGGGTTAAGTCATTATTTACCTGTTATTAATGCCTCTTTTATAAGCTTTTAGTGGAACACACTCTGTCTCTCTCTGGGGGAATGTCTGTTGTAAACCACTTGGCTTTAGGAGCCAGAACATGTATGTAAACTATATTTTATTATCTTTGTTACATATTAAAGTTTCATAAATTATCTTCACCTTTAAACTTGAGTTGATTCTTCTCATTGTATTAATGAGTAATGATTTCTGTTTTGTTTCATATTGTTGAAGCAAACAACATACATGCAGAGAGAGACTGATGTTGTTCATTTAAGCAGCAGAATGAAACGGATGTTGACCATGTTATCCCACTGGTGACACTTACAACAGCAGTCTCAAACAGGTAATCCAGTTCTGTCCACTTATTAACCACTTCACACACTCAACCTGAGCTCCATCCAATCAGGCATTAAAAATGACTCACATACACGTGTGTGTGTGTGTGTGTGTGTGTGCATGGGGGTGGGTTAGCACATGAATGTGTAGCACTGAGTCATCCTCACTATTTTTTTCTTTTTTTTAAATTTAGTTTAAACACTTCAGTCCAAAGTTTCTTCTTCCCATGAGCAGTTTTGTCCTTTGAGGACATAAACGGGACGTCTCTTTAAGTGCAATCTACCATCACAGGCTGAGTAATGTTCTGTATGTTGGTTACCAGGCTGACTCAGCAGATTTCAGCTCCTCATTGGCTGTCAAACCTAATCTGCTTCCTTCCCTCTGCTCTGTTCAGCATTTCCTTCTATGTTCATTGAGTAATACATGCAAGAGGCTCAGAAGCAGGATGTGACAATGAAAGAAGTGAATTTAATAATAATAATAATAATAATAAAAGTAACTAAAAGATGCTTTTCATAAATACAACACTACAGCTTCTAAAAAGCTCACAATTGTACTGTATTATTGTATTGATATTGTCTGACTGCTCAACTGAAGTTGCTACTGCTAGCAAATTCAGCTAATTAGCTTACAGTAGTATCCTGCAAAATTATAACAACAAGACTGGGAAGCTTTCTACGTCTTGCTATATTTTGTTGGATTCTTTAAAAAAAAATCTTAAAATAAAACAGTGTGTCAGTGTGTGTGTGTGTTTTTCCCTTTTGTAGAAGCTCGCTAAGTGATGCCATTGTACTGACCTGTCAATAATGATTTATCATAACTCATAATCTCATATATAATTATTCTTTTGTAAAGAATTATTAACTTACAAGGTGAAAGTTGAAGGCTGTAAACTCAAGAAATAAGCAGGAAACCTGAAGGACTGTTACGAAAGATTCCAATAAAAGACTTAGAAAGGCTGACAGTGTTTGTTTTTAAGATGTTGTCGGCCCCTAACTCTCCTGTGTCAAGGCTCAAATCACACACACACACACACGCACACACACATGCACACACACACCAGAGCTGGTAAATAAATCTCTCTCCTTCCTGTTGTGACACCTGTACCACACCTGTCTTGTTCTTGTGTCTCCCACGGGCCATGTTTGCATGTGTGTGTGTTTGTCTGTGTGTCTCTAGAGTGTATAGGAAAAGGTGGCTATGGTGAGTGGTGCCGTGGGGACTGAGGGGCGGTAAATACAGGACAGCATGTTCCTGGGCTCTCTGTCAGAGATCTTAAATTGTATATCAGACACATATTGTGTTGTTTGGTTACACGACAAGATCAGAAAAGCAGTCCTAAAAACTACACCTGGGATTTTTTGGACAACCCAACTCCCTCTCTCTCTCTCACTCTCTCTCTCTCTCACATCAGTAATATTGCTTTTATCATTCTCCATCAGCACTATTTCATCCTCTCTCTCTTCCCTGAAGGAGAATAAACACACCGGTAGTAAATTTTCCATTAGCATTTTGCTTCTTCCAGAAAACTTGCCCCTCACCCTGTGACACTGAAGCTGATATGAAAAATGCAGAGCTGACAGGAGAGTGAGAAATTTCACATCATTTCATGCTCATTTTTCTGTCTTTGTGGCTAAAGGAGGTTTTTATTTGCAGCTCAGATGGAAAGTAAATGAGACAACCTTCAGTAAGTCTTTCCCCTCTGTGTTAAAATACTCCTGATCACAGAACAACATGACGCCGCCCCGATGAGGTTGGCACATGTGTATAAAGACGTGTTTGTGAATGGCAGTAGTGTGAAGACAGTGAAGCAGTCACCTTAAGGAAGACATCGGTGAGTTTAGTCCCGATGCAGCCTCTGGACCCGTTCCCAAAGGAACACAAGAGGTGCTCCTGACCTGCATTCCTACACACACAAACAAACACCAACTCAAAATGTTGACAAAGAAATCACAGATTTACAAAGATTATTAAAAAGCTTTGAAAGAAATGAAGAGGGTTAAAAATGATGAAGACTTTAGAGTGTCCAGTTAGGGTTGCAAAGGGCTGGAAAATGTCTGATAAATTTCTGGAAATTTCCTGAATATTTCCATGGTAATTTTGGAAATTTTTCGTTTTCTTGTTCCTCCTTAAAATAAAGAGCTTCCGGTTGTTTCCGGCCTCCAGATGTGTCAGCAGCCTGCTAATGCAGACCATTTTTCCCCTCTCACTGCTAATGCATCCTGTCTTCCTGAAACTTGAGCACTGATTAAAGGCAAACAGGAAGCATTAGCTGTGTGTATGAGTCTGAGTCCAGAGTGAGTGAAAGGCTGTGTGTGTGCGTATCTGTTATTCTGTGTGTGTAAAAGAGACTTCGAGTCAGAGACAGAGGGGAAATATTAGTTTTCTCTGAAGCTCATTTCTAATGCTTTAATGTTCACTTTGGTCAAACTTAATAAGATCTCTGAAATCCTCAGGTGTAACCAAGTGGCAACCTCCGGCCATGAGGAAAAACTGCAGATTGTCAAGAGTCTGCTTGCTGCTGACTCCAGAAGTACCAGAAACCACGCACACATCAAGCCAAGAAAAGATTTTTACAGCATGTTTACAGCCTGGAACAAAAGACCACTTCAGTCTGAACAGATCATTTTTGAACTTTTTCACCTCGTAGCTGTTAGTGAGGAGGCTCAAAGTCTGCCTCTGAGGTGTTTCAGTGTTTCCAATATGGCTTCTATGGTGGCCCAGAAGTGCAAACCACAACAGCAAATAACTAAACACAACATCAAATCAAAAAAACACAACAGAAAATAACTAAACACAACGACATTAAGCTTCCGGAAGAGGTAGGTGATGCTGGGCGACATGAGTCATCGCTGATTGGAATAGAGGGAAGACTTGATTGGACAAAGGCACCGTTCATCATTTGACGAGGAAGTTATAACTGTTTTCATGGGGTACATGGAGCTCTGACAGAAGGTATCCTGAGAGGCTAGGTGACGGGGTGTATTTTTAACCCTTTCCTTAAGCCACATCGCACCGAGAAAAGTGTCTTTTTTTGGATAAAGTTGTGCTGTAGACCACAACATCAACTCAACGTGAATAAAATGAACAAGGATGTTTACGTCTGTTCAACGGTAAGTCAACATCATATTTGAGGCAACATATTGTTACTTTGCTGGAAAGAAATATAAAGTTATCTTTAACACTAGAACCACCACAGCAGTCTGTCAGACAGTTTTGGATTTTCCCTAATGTTAGCTAATATTAGCCTAGCGTTAGCTCCTAGCTGTGTTGTTTGTCATGTCTCTTTGTTTGTTGTGAGTTCATTGGCCAGTTCATTGGGTACTGTTCATCAATGTGTTCATCAATGCTGATCCTCTGTCTGTCTGAGATGCTGATGGGAACCAGACGTGGTTTATCAGGTTTGTGCTCTGGCTTCAGCTTGGAGTGACTGCTGCAAGCAGCGAGGATTTGTCCACCTGTGAGTGTTTTGTATCGGGGAGGGCCCATGGCAGCACCTACTGCTTGTTGAGAAGAGTAAGATCTAAATATGCTTTTATGTCAGGTCTCCAAACTTTTAGCTTTTTTGAAAAAGAGTCCAGCGGGGTCTGAAAAGTTGCCACAGATAGCAAAAAAGTATTTAAGTTGGCAACTCAGGCTGGAAATGCCTCTTGATTGGCTTTTTTCCTCACTTCTCTGTGTGAGCTCCATCGTTCACCCATTGGGAGATGCAAAGACCTGGGTGAGGTCATCTCACCCTGTCAAGATTCTGTTTGGCATAACTACCAGCTAGTATAATTATGTGAGGGAAGTGAAGGAGAAATCCTCACATGAATATCTGGGCAATGGGGTTGTTTTTGGTTTCATTCCAACTAACTGGATTTTTGATGTTTTTTTTTTTATTTCTCTGGAGTTACACAACAGTCCTGTTCATATGGAAATGTTTGATAGATGAGCATCCACAGACTGATTCATAGCTTTTAACTTTCACTACAATACAATCCACTGCAGCAGCTATGACTTTATCTGTTCAAGCTCAGGGGGTGGGTGGTGATGATGGTGGTGGTGGTGTTGGTGTGTGTGTTGGGGGAGGGGGGGGGGGGGTGTTACCTTGCCAGCTATGCTTCCTGCTCAAAAAACACACTCACAGACAGAATGATGATATGTAATCAGATACACACAGTGGGCAGTACACACATCTATCTCACAGAAACACGCACACACAGAGACACAGACACACACACACACACTCCCAAACAGTCAGTGTGTCTAAACCATAGTTATGGTAGGTGGGCTTGTTATGTAACAGCACTGCAGTCATTACTTTAAAGAGCCAGGTGGTGGTGAGGAGCCAGGCAGCTATCAGGCAGACAGGAAAATGATCTGCAGAAAGTCTGACAGATGGAGAGGCAGAGAAAGAAGCAGGTAGAAGAGGTGGGAAACAGACCGCAAGGTACGTGGAGGGGTACAGCAAACACACACCGATGCCCCTCACACCACCCACACACCCCTAACAAACAAAACAGAAACAGAACTAACCCTAGCAAAGCACTATTTAGCCCCTTTATTATATTATATATGTATATATATATATATATATATATATATATATATATATATATATATATATATATATATATATATATATATATATATATACACACACACACACATATATAGACATATATATACATATATGTATTTATGGCGTCCGATTATGGCGTATCATTGATTAATCGACATCGGTCAATCTGTAACCGATGTTTTAACTTTTTTGCCACATGAAGATTCTGTTGGATCCCCATTAATAATTTATACATGGGGGGGGTAGCCCCCAATTTCTGTATCAAGCTCTGATATAACATCCAAGAGGATGCACTAAGGAGTTAAGACTTAACTTAAAACTTGAAAGCACCAATTCTTCTAAATTTACAACAGTCTAGCAACCCAGGGCCAACTATTTTGGACTAGACCTTCATCTTAAAGTATCGAGTCCATCAATAAATTGAAATAAAAAAAGTTCAACAAAAGCTACAGTTTCAAATAACTAGTGCTCTAAAATGGAAACAGGACACACTTTTCTGGGACTTTTCTTTGATCTGAATTCTGTTCAGATGGATTTTTAATGTAAGAGAAATATGTGATGAATTCAGAACAGGCCTGATTTCCATTGTAACACATCATCATGTCACCCTCTGCATCTATGTGGCCAGCTCTTACATGTTGAACTAAAAAAACATGTCAGTACTGTTACAGTGACATCATCTCACGGACTTGTTTGTTTTGAACGTTGAGTTTTTCAAAGTTATCCAGTTTTGAGGTTGTAGGTCTTTGCAAATGAAGACTGACAAGATATTTCTCCAGGGGAAGATCTCCTCTGACTCATTGTTTAACCCCTTCCTCTCCTACCAAGCAGACAGAAAACACACACACACACACAGACACAGACACACACACAGGGAATCCCCATTGGTAAAAACGGGTATGAGCTGGCCAGTTACTATGGCAGCAGCTGATTGTCTGTTCATTTAATGACGTTTCTCTGTACGACGCTCTTTACTAAACTATCATTCAGGTTTAAGGTGATCACCATGTTTCACAGGGATAGATAATAATCCTTTTTTATTGCTTAACTCCTCACTGCTAAAATACTGAAACCCTGAAGAATATCTATGAAATGAGTTTTCCTCCTTCCTTTGATGTTTTTGACCAACAAGCACAACACAAGAAAACGGTTTCAAGATCGTGTTTAAGAAGAAGATGGGATCGATCAAATGCTGCAATGAGCATCACTTGTGTGTTTTATCATTATCTCTAGTGAAAAAGGTTTAGTGTTTGTGTTTAAATGGAACACCCTCTATTATCTCGGAGGGAACGCCTGAACCAAAAACACGACGTTTTATTTTAGAGGAATCCCCCTTTTTGTTCTGAGAGTCACATATAGGAGAGGATCCTCTCTGACTCATTTTTCAGCACCCCCCCTCCACACACACACACACACACACACACACACACACACACACACGGATTCCCTATTGGTAAAAACGGTGTCAGGTGACTGGTTTCTATGGCAGCAGCTTCCTACATACATTCATAGATTTCTTTCCCCTCTTTCTGCGTCGTTTCCTGAATGAAGAAGCATGAATGAGGATAACCAGACGACCAGAGGAAATGAATGAATAGAGAGGCAGTTAGCAGAAAGCATGAATTGTGTGTTGTAATGTCTGCAGAGCAGGTATCATTCAGGGAAACACTGGTGCTCTCTGCCTGCTGTCTGCTGATTCTCTGTGAATCCTGTTATTCTCCTGAAAGCAGAGCAAAGCACTATGTGTTGACAGAGTGTTCGCCTCTATGACAGATGTGACAGTAATCAAATCAGATTTGTATGATCTCGTGCTGTTAATTCATCCAGGGCAGCTAATGTGAATGGTAACTCTTGACAAAACTAATAATTCATTCTACGGAGTGAAGCAAAATAAAAAGGTGAAGTAATCAATGAGATCACTGCAGATTTCTGCCATGTTCCTTTGATGATTGAAAAAAAAGAAAAGAAAGAAAAAACACTTGCAGCAAGCAGTTCAGTACTGTAATACATCAACCCCCAATGACTTATTCTTAACCAACCAATTAACTGCTCAAGTATTCTCAATAATAATTCCCTTCTGTATGAAATGCCAAGTTAATAAATGATATGAGGCTGTAAAGGCTTTGGTCATCATCTAAAGAGCTGATTGGCTGACAGGAAGGGTGACCCGTTTAGTCCCACTGACACCTATAGTTGCCCCACTTTGTTTTTTTTTTTACTTCTGGAATCTCTTGAAGCGTTTGTTTGACTTTGTATGGCTGATTTTAGTTTTAAAATGAAAGAATATGAAAATAATAATATCATTACTAATATCATGGAGCGCAGATGGCCTTGTGGGTCAGGTCACGCTGGGTTCAAGTCTGACCTGTGGCTACTTCCCTGCATGTCACTCCCCTCTCTCACCCTGTTTCCTGCTCTATCCACTGTCCTGTCCTCTAAAAAAGGCATAAAAAAGATAATTTATATCATAATAAAAACAAACACATACACTGCCTTGTCCACAATGTAAATAGTTTCTTCTATCTTGCTTATCTTGTTTAGTACTTATTACTTATCGATCGCTCCTGGTACTTACCACTTATTTGTATTTTACTTTATCGCTTATCTTATTGTTTATCTTATCACTTATTTTATTTCCCTACTCCTCATGTACTATGTAAGAGCAATGGTCACACTGAATTTCCCTCTGGGATTAATAAAGTATTTCTGATTCTGATTCTGATATAAATTAGAATATTAATAATAAATAACACATTATGTACTAGAAAGGTCTCAGGAATTATTTTGCAGGGAAAAATTGGGGATTAAACGGGTTAAAGGTCTCACACTTACTTGAGCGTTTTTTCAGACATTAACACGCAGTGTTTCAACACAAAACAGTGTAAAACCATCAAATAAAGTTAAATTTCCAGGCTGATTCTGACAACTCGAACAAGGCAACTGGACTGTGTAGAGTTGGTGGGACGTTTGGCCTCTCATCCAAGAAGCTTCATCAGCCTTTCAACAGTCTTTCAACATTTTATTGAAAGACAGTCAGCAGATTCAGCAGCACAAGCACAACACAGTAGTCTGCCATTGAACTGTTGTTGTTGTCTGGTTTTCGCATGGTAATTAAAAGTTCCTACAATGAAAGTAGTATGCACACATGCAAAGCGGAGCGTGACATCAGCGTTTCCACTACATTTCCACTGCAACGGAGGCTGCAGTGGAAATTCTATTTCCGTGTAAACAGCACATGAACCTCAGCCCTTAGAGTGGTGAAGATGGAGATGGAGATGCCTGCTTCATGACACCATTTGTCCAAAGTTATGTTAGGTCTCTGGGTTAGGTTTTTAAATGAACTAATAATAATTTTGAGTTTCACTCTGTCAGGTTTAAGAGGAAATTGCTGCATCTTGACTTTGGAGTTCTTGTAGCAAACCTTCTGTGTAGATTACAGCCTCTCATCTGCCTCCAAGTTAGCTTTGTTTTTAACACACAGACTCTGAACTTTTTCCCATGAACCCTGTTTCTGTAAAATGCTAAACCTTACAAAAGAAAGACTTCAAAATCCTTGCAGGCCCTCACCTTCCACTCCACCTCTCTGGCAGGAAGCTGTCTGGCTCATGGAACAGCTCCGGGTCTCGGTGGACAGAGTGGCTGATATAGATGACACCATAATTCTTTGGGACATGAAACCCTGCGAGGGTGGAGTCCTACATAGACACAGAAAGAAGGAGAAACCACAGCATACGCTTAATTAAATCAAATGACATTCACTCGTTTTTCCTCCATCAAATCAGTTTTTCTGGGCTGCAGGGCAAAGTGCTTGTCATGATACTTTTTGTGACGGTTTAATTTCATTTTCCAAGAACTCATTCTTATTTCCAAACGTGGGCAGTCGGAAAATGTTTGTGGAGGTTTTAAACTTAAATGTGTACAAAGGAAGACATGTCCTGAAGTAAGATGAGTGTGTCTTTCTCTGGAGTCTCATCATACTTTTCAATCATGGATCATTTCTTACATACTGTTGACTGAAAGTCTTTCGCATTTTAAGGAAGGTTTTTTTTTTTCTAACAACCAGATGAAACTTGAAGCTTCAAGCATTCAAATTACACAACTACCAAGACACGGGATAAAAACCTCTTGGAAGCAGAATGAATGAGTGACTCCTCTGACCCTGAAGCCCAGCTCAGATCATTGTTGCATTTTCATTCTGAACCAGACCTCCTGAGCTGGAGTCACCTGGGGGCAGAAAGACCACATTCTCATTTGTTGGCCTTTGAATTTATCTTTTCACGACATCCATGAGTCTCTGCACTAATGGACTGCCACTGAACATGATCGCTCTCTCTCTTTCTTTTTTTCCTCTTACTCATTTCTCTCTCTCTCTGCTGGAGTGGAAAATCGTATACAAATCTCCTCCTCCTTCTTCACAGACAGATGCCCTTGCTTGGCTCACTCTCTCTCCCTTTTGCTCTCTCTCTCTCTCTCTCTCTCACACACACACAAACACACTGAAGTTGCTGTAGCTGGTGCATATTTCAGTTCCACTTGGATGGAGCCTCTACTTTTTCCACCTGATTGTGAATACTAATAATCTCTCTCTTTCCCATGCACTGACCTGCACACAGAAACATTACATTCACTTATTTCTCTCTTCAGCCACCAATTTCTACTAACGGTTGTACTTATTACGACTCTACTTGTGGACACAGTGTGTTTCACTGAGGATCTGTCATCCGGAACAACAACCATTTGAATTATTTTCAGTTATTCACTTTTCATGTTTATCATCAGGACGATTACAGTGCTGTTTCTCTGTTCACTCACATTGATGTCTATGGACATCAATTCTGTTTTTCAACAGTCTGGGCTGGGAAACAGTCTTATGGAGTTTAACTTCCTGACCCACAATATCAGGCTTGTAAACTACTGTAGATGGCAGCAGTACTCCCTCTGGATGAGAGATCAGCACAGATAATAGAAGAAGATGAGAGATGACAGAGACATGGCAAGAAGTAGCAAGTTAGTTAAGCTCAGGCAGCTCACACTTGAACAGTGTGTCGCAGTAGTATGGAGAGAGAGATAGAGAGAGAGAGAGAGTGTCGTGATTGCGAGAAAAGACGACGGAGATCATGGAGAGGATCAAAGGAACAAGAGTCTGAGATGAGCACCATCTAAAAAGCTCATTTTCTCAGTTTTTAAGTCAAAAACAGCTGTTTTTTGTTGTGAAACCAGCACATGTTGAGACTAACTTTTTTTTCCTTTTAAAAGAAGAGAATTGACTCTTTTTTTGGTTGTTTTGGTGTTCACATAGTCATAGAAAACAACTTGAAGGATCGGTGAAAAACAGCCGGCAGTATGGAGCTTACTGCTCTGAAAACGTCCGGCAGCCAATGAGTTAATTATTATCCCACTCAGTCCCAAAATACTGAACGATGCGTCAGAAGGGTTCTAATGTTTCTCTAAACCAGGATGAGGGCTTGTTAGAGCCCGGTATGTAACAACCAGCCAAAATGTAACAACGACCTGAGATTTAATGAAAAAAAATTGTAACAACTTGTTGCATTTGGGTTTTATAACATTACTATTATTATTATTTTACATCTCAGGTAGTTGTTACAAATGGGGCTCTAACAGGGCTTAACCAGATTTCTCAATCCAGGAAATAATGTCTACGTGTGTCACAAAGGAAAGTCATTCATCAGTTTTAAATGAGTTATTTCATAGTTCAGAATAAACCACATTAGTGATAAAACATGATGACCTGAATTATCAAAATAGCTCCATTTTCAAAATAATTCCTTTTTTATATTTACTTTCTGAGGATTATAAATGATTATAGAAAAGACAAAATTAAAAATGTCAACAAAAACAAAATGAACATTTTTTAACACTTTTGAAAAACTAATCTGTGTTTGTAATAAATTATATTAAGTGTTTTATTTAAACTAACTTTAATTTTGTTTTAAATATGTTTATTAAAAATAAAACAAACAAACACAAAAGCTTTCCACAGAGCACCAAGATAGATATTTACATTAATTTCCAAAAGCCTGAATTAGAGACCTGCAGTGTTCAGGGATCTGGATAACTTTCTGAATGTCATCAGGAAAACGGTCTTCATTTGGGTACAGGTTAACAGAGAGACAAGATGAGACGACCCCCCCCAAAGTGCCAACTATCATCACATGAACTAAGTTTGATTATTTCAGCTCTGCCAAAAGGAAATCAAAGGGTGCCAAACTTTTTTAAATTTGTCACGTTTACCTTTAAGAATAAAAATCAGTTTCTTAGCAGTGAGAGGCTGTAAGATCTAAAACATTGCTGAGCAGCTTGGAGATTCTTTCCACATCTCCTCTGATAGATGAACCCAGAGCTCTGTCTCCCATTTGACCCTAAAGGTGTCAGATATTTTGGGAGCTGTATTCAGAAATGTGCTGCACAGGCAGGAGATTATGTTTTTTGACCCTGGAGATAGGACTGGGCAATATAGCCTCAAATCAATATCACGATATATTGAGCAGTTTACCTCGATGATGATAAATGGACAATTGCTCCACTGTCATTAGATGGGGCTGTGGCAGTTATATTGATAGTATGACTCCCCTGGACCTACTTATTGCACTTATTTTGCCAATTTAAAGGACTGTAACACTACACTGTCTGAAAATAAATAAATAAATAAAATAAAAATGAAGTACTTTTAGTTACAGATTACTTGAAATGAGAACGACTGAATACATTTAAAAGTATAAAATAACTTCAATTTCCTGCAAACACAAAGTATTAAAAATACAATCTCTAAAAAACAAATTCTAGGTATGGATCTCCTCACCTCTCTTTCCCCTTTTGTTACAGACTGGATGGGGTGGAGTCGTGTCTCTGGCGTAGTCCCCTTAAAGGTACACGAATACGTAGCCTACCTACACACAACCAACCAAAACCAACTTTTCTTTTCTTTTTTTAACACTGAATATACCGATATGGGCAAAATGACGTCGGTTATTGTTGTAAATTTCGGTATCTGTAAATTTTCGGTTTATTGCCCAGGCCTACCTGGAGATATGATCTAACATAGCTCCTCACCTGTAGGCACCTCCTGATTTGGGAGGGCAAATTTTCCTTGGAGCTGTAGAAAGGGTGCAAACCCCCCTCCGGATTAGCTGCTACTGGGAGAGAGAAAGACATCGCCCAGTATTATGAATGAGCAGGTGGTTACTATAGTTTGACCTGACTAGTGGTACAGGTGACAAAACAATGGCACCAATGGCAAAGGGTAAGAGGACTGACTTCAGTTTTAATCACCAATGTAAATAAAGACTTGATGACACCAGAACTAACCTTTGATACCAATAAATTTTGACTCATATTTAGACCTAATATGATGTTATTACTGTAACTGTCATGAGTTAATGTTTACTAAGTATTACTGCAGTACTGATTGATGTCCTGCCTTTCTGGACTGAAGCTCAGAGAACAGTGATTAGATTTTCTATGTCTGTTAGTATTTTTTAGGTGGTGTGTTGAAACCATATTCAGCTCAGTGATAGCTGTTTAAAGTCTCCCCTGCACTGATCATCCTTCTCTTAAAAATCAGTACCACAGCTGTGTTTCAGCTGTTGAAGAAGCTGGTCTACTTTTGAACCGCAGCTGATCCAAACCGTGTGTGTTTGGTGTGGTGTGTGTGTGATTTATTATTATTATGAAGGAAGATAAACCTGTCTTATGTTGGGAACCATTCACTTTACAATGTTTTAAGTTTTTGTGGTCATTTCCATATTTTTACAGTCAGGATAGATCCAGCAGTCTATTACCTATGAACTGTCTTCAAAGGGGTCCTTCTGTACTTTGGGTGGTTCGTCTCAGCAAAGACTTTAAATCACTTGTTCTCTTGCATATTGTGTTGTAATTCTTCTTGAACTTTATGCAGTGCGTTGAGGGAACTGAATCCCTTTGAAGCTGTCATGAATCAGTGTGTACCAATACACTTCCCAGAAGTGACAAATGACTTTCCACTTGGTTGCAGTGTCACCAGCACACATCACGCCCCACACTAACCCCCCTCCCCCACTCACATCCTCCCGGAAGGGAAGCAGAGCCAATCAATCACAGGGACGGATCAATGCCTCTGATTGGGCTGTTGCATAAGGCTGTTTGATGAAACCTCGATGATGTGTGACAGCCGGAGTGGGAGGGGGTGGGGTGGCTGTAGTCAGTAGGCCAATAAAGAGACAGCGCTAGGAGAAAGAACAGGATTTGATTGGCTTACGGCACTGATGTCAAACCGGAGAGCGATCATTTTAACAAATGTAACGAATGTGGTCGGCTGACAGGATATAGGATGGTGTAATGGATACTGATTTACACAACAATACAGGTCACAGACTAAAATAACCTACAGGCCCTCACTAGTGAATGTTATATGCTAGAAACAAGACTTCTGTGTTAGTGTGATCAACATGTTAGAAAACAAAAGCAGCTTCAGTTTGGTGCTAACACTCCCAAAGTTTCGGAAAATGAGGAGGTTGTTTCAGGACACCTTCCTGCAGTAGCTGAACACTGATGACCTCACTGACTAAAGAATTGTGTGGATTCAGCATCTGCTAAACCTGTGCAATAAAAACACACAGTCTAATCCACAGAGCATGCATGAAAGGTCAGAGCACCACAAACTTTGCTGCAGAGCAAATGGGGCCACTGTAATCCAGTATGCAGTTATGGAGCAAAGAGGAAACAGGAAATAAAATAAGAACTAATTCACTCACATTGGAGCAAAAAGTCATGCACAGTTAGAGTGTAATATCTCACTGTTTGCCAAGAGCTGCTGGTAACTGAACTGGAGCTCAAAGTCCTCAGTGAACAGGACGGTTTGACCTCTGGTTGACCTAAAAATGACCTGTACACAAAGTCTGGTAACAGTACTGCAACGTATTAATTGTACTAATAAGGATGTAATCAGTCTGGGCTGTCTGAGGTGATACAGCTGGTACAATGAAACACTCAGAAGTACTAGAACCAGATGACTCTCAGTTGATGTTATTTGTCACCATCTAGTGGAGAAAAGTGCAACACAGCAAACAAAATCCTCTCCTTTAAAAGACTTAAAGACTAAAAGAATATAAATATGTACTGTTGCTACTGTAATACTGTCAGAAGTTATTCTTGTGATGTTTGTTTTCCTGTCATCGCTTGAGTTTTTTTGATCTTGCATCATCATTGTTTCTGTTCTCCATGCGTACACTTTTTTATCTTTAATAATCCTAAACTGTTTTCTGTTTTTTGAGGGTCCCATTCTTGAGTTTAATTTTCTGATTTTTATTTTTTACTGTTCGTGTGTCACGTCTTGCTGTGTTCCTTCTCCTGGGTCACAGATTACCTCACAGCGAGGCCACAGTTTGTCGCGTTGGGGAACTGTGTTTCCGGGACAATAATGAGCAGCTTGGGAGCTCCACAAGGGACTGTTCTGGCTCCGTTCCTGTTCACACTGTACACAACAGACTACAAATACAACTCTGAGTCCTGCCACATCCAGAAATACTCAGATGATACTGCTGTTGTGGTGTGTATCCAGAATGGACAGGAATCTGAATACAGGGATCTGACAGAAGCCTTCAGCAACACAGATGTCTGCAGGTGGTTTGTGTGCTCAGAGAGGGAGAGGCTGTGGGGATGCTGGAGGGTCTGCTGATGCTGTCAGAGACCTTTGTTTTTTTTATTTATTATTTACAAAATTAAAGACAAAGTCTCATAAATGTTAATGTACAAATGTTCAGAGTTTAAGTTCATCCTGTAAAATCTGTTCCAATGTTTGATTGTAGTGTTTTTCTCTTCACTAAACCTCTAAAATCCAACTCTGTTATGTTTTTCTTCAGTTTAAACGGTTTTACTCTCATATAACACACAGTCAGCTGAAAATAACTCCAGATATTAAAAGCTCCAAGTATTCCAGAAAGCTTTTACTCACAGGACGTTTTTTTTAAATGTTTTTTTGGTCAAAATAAGCAAAAAGGTCCAGGCAGGCATTTTGAGCCTCGAGTTCCAAAGGGTTAATATAGCATACACTCACCTGCCACTTTATTAAACACACAGGTTCAATTGTTTGTTAACACCTAATCAACCAATCACGTGGCAGCAACTCAATACATGCAGGTATGTAGACCTGGTGGAGACGAGCTGCTGAAGTTCAGACTGAGTATTAAAATGGGAAAGAAAGGTGATTTAAGAGACTGGACAATACCTGAACATTTGATAAGGAGTCCATGAAAACCCCTGAAAACAGCGGTCTCACCTGATCAGCTATTCTGCGTCCTCCAATAAAAGGAGGCCAAAGTCTCTGAACCTCCAGCAGAACGTTCTGGAGGTAATCCTGGTCTTTGACTGCTTGCTGACGTGCCTGGAAATTACAAATTGAAAATGTAACAGCAGAAAGTCATTTGTATCAAACTCAAGGTAAAATATTATGGAAACAAAGTCTCGGTTTGGTCACTCAGAAAAAAAACGTGCAGTGAATAACTTTAACCTGAGATATGGTAAAATAAATCAGGGGTTTGAATCACATTCTTGGCCTACCTTAAAAATTTGACCATATAAAGGAAGTATATATTCTGTTCATGTCAAGTCATGTATACCTGTTGGTTCCCACTGAGTGCCAGGGTGAAGGAGGTCAGCAGTGAGGCCAGAGCTTTGGGGATGAGCGCTGAGATGAACAACAGAAGATGCTGTGAGGCTGCACCAGAATCAGGCAGCGGCAAGGACGCCAGAGATCCAACAAAACTTAAAAAAAGGCAGAGAAGAGAGAGGAAGTTTAAGCTGAGGAAAAGTTCTGTTTGAGAGCAAAAATCAGTATAAATGAATCAGAATGTGTCACTTCAATAAGCGTGAAGCATCATTAGTTTGTTGTGTGTATAAAACGGTTGTTCAAAGTATGTACAGGGTTCACACTCTGTCCCTGAAGTTAGTTTCAGGACATTTTTAGTCTCTACAGAGACGAGTTATCACGTCACACACTCCTCCCATTGTTTCTATTTATTACTCAGACATTTGATGTGCAGTCTGTGGATATAATTTATCTGTGAAAATTAATCATGACCAAAGTATGATGGAATAATACAAACACACCCACAGGTTACAGCGTAGCTCTTTGTTAGCATGTCAAACTGGAGTTACACTGTTCAACTGGGCAACTTCCAGCTCAACTTTCTCCTCTCTCTTACTTTCTCTCCTGCATTTCATCTAAAAATATTTTATTTTCAATAAATCTCTGAACTGCATATGATGACTGTAATGCTAATTTAGCCATGTTTGATCACATTCATTTGTGCTAACAGCGGTGGAAATGAGAAATGCCAGCAGTTCAAATGAACATGTAGTGGTTAAAAGTTTTCACTGGTTAATTTTCTTATTTTCAGACTGCTCCTCTGTTGACAGCTACTTTTATTGGACATGAATCAGCTGAAGCAGAAGAAGCAAAGAGGCGCGGTGACAACAGACATGCATGCACATCACTTTTAACCTGCTCCAGGTTTTCCACGACTGGAGAATTGGTCAATCATTTTCCAGGTTTTCCAGGACCCGTGGGAACCTTGCTGTATTTCAAAACTTCTGAACTTAATATCTGGATTTAATAGAGACAACAGTGTCATTCACTGACTATTTTCAGGGTTTTGCTTCAGAAGAGCTGAAAGCAGAACGTGATGGTTGACTCAGATGACAAGGGGACCCTCACGACATCCCAGTTCTTTGAGAAAGTTTCTAATTACTCGTGCAACTACGAGAGGACACAAACCCTGCTGTTTGTGCTACCATAAAAAAAATGGAAAGTGTTAAATATGTTTACAAGAAGACACAAAAGTGTTTTCTCATCCTGTGTATGTGTCTGTGGGGAAAGTGGGGCAGAGTCCACTGTTAATAGAGTGGACAGAACAACAGCCGTCCAGTGTGACAAGGTCTCTAGAGCTCCCCTCTGTGGATGAGTGCAGTGGTGGACTTGAAGCCCCCCCGTCATGATCCTGATGGAGCAAAGTTCAACTAAAAAATGTTTTAAAAAAAAATAAAATTCCACCAGTGTCCATGCATGTATACCTGTATACCTGTATGATACATGTACAGAGGCAAACGCAGCCTCACCCGTGTTTTTCATGCTCCAGTTTGTCTTTAATGATGTCCATCAGCTTGTCTCTGGCGTCCAGAGCTGCAGAGAAACCAGACGACCACAGAGGAACCTTCAGGTTCACCGGAGCAGAGATCAGACCTGCAGGGAAAGAAGAAGACATGGTCGGCACTGACAGCGGCTTCCAAACCAGAACAAAAAGGGGAAGCAGGAGATGCAACACTGCTTATACAACAACACTGTCTTACTCAACGTGTCTGCAACAGAGTGGAAACACCTATCTGAGCCCTTCAAACAGCCGTTTACAGTCACTGAAAAGAGTATACTCATGAGGAAGAACAGAAACCAGCATTTAGGGTTTTTTTATCTTTAATAAAACAGCAGGACCTGTTTTCCTACCATGCCAGTGTTGGGTGCAGAGCTGTGAGATTTCCTGGTAAAGTCCTGGCTGCTGCTCTGCTCGTACGTTCAGAAACAGGCCCAACACCAGCTCTGTCCCCAGACGCTTGAAAGCAGAGTATGCACACTGTGGCTGGCTACTACACACACACACACACACACACGTAAACAAAGAACACACATCAATGAGGAGCAGAAATTACCCTGATGGTAAGTCTGCAATTTAAGTATAAAATACTTTAAAATAGTCTGAAATGGATCACACAGTTGAATCAAAAAAAATGAACACACCTGAAAAGTGTCTGAGCTAAATAAGGACGGAGGAACATGATGAAAAGAATAAATAAATGGAACAAAAAGTCTAAGCTGAACTGGAGCCAACATGGCACAAACAGAGCTGAGTAAATATCTGCGCTAACTGTTTATCCAGACATGTTTAAATAACCTCAAACTGTTGTAGCCTGCATTGTCTTTGTCAGAAGGGCTAAGCTTGAATGATTTAAGTTCTTGAGGCTTATGTAAGTTCTTACCTCATGGAGAGATCCTTCAGACAGCGCTCACACACACTGCAGAGAAAGAAAGAGGTAGAAACACACATATAGACAAATGTTAGTTATTTCACAACCTTCTGTATCATGTCATGAAAACATCCACAGGATTCGTTTAACCCTGCTTCAACTCTGACACTACATGAGCTTTATGTTGGTTAGAATGATAGACTGTAAAATCAAAGTTTGAAGGCCAGTAGACCAAGATTTTAAATTTTTGGCTTCATGGAGGGCGTCCACTGTCTGGAACTGACGTCCATTTTTATAAACGTCCCTCTCCATCCATCCCCAAATGTTCTCAGTGTGATTTAGATCAGGGGAAGACGCAGGATGGTCCAAAGAGTGAGCTTATTCCTCTGGAAGAAGTCCTTTGTCAGGCGGCCATTGTGACCTGCAGCGTTGTCCTGTTGAAAAACCCAGTCATTAGCACACAGACCAGGGCCCTCAGTCATGAAGGACGCCCCCTGCAACATCTCCACATAGCCAGCTGCTGTTTGACGGTCCTGAACAACCTGAAGCTCCATTGTTCCATTGAAGGAAAAAGCAGCCCAGATCATGATGGCGCCCCCTCCACTGTGCCGCCTAGAAACCATCTCCAGTGGGATCTCCTCGTCATGTCAGGAACGTTGAAGCCATCAGGACCGTCAAGGTGACATTTTTTCTCCTCAGAGAATCAAACTTTCTTCCTCCTTTCAGTGTCCCATGTTTGCTGCTCTCTTCAAAGTCCAAACGGGTCATTTTGTGGCGTTGAAGGAGATGAGGCCTTTGAAGAGGTTTTTTCTTCTTAAAGCTCTTCTCTCTCAGACGCCGTCTGATGGTTGTTGGGCTGCAGGCGGCTCCAGTAACGGCCTTCATTTGGGTCCAGGATCGTCTCATGTCTTGATGGACAGCCAATCAGATCCTCCGGCTCAGCACTGGTGAAATGTTTTTGGGTCGACCTCTTGACTTTTTTGTTCCATAACCCTCAGGATCTTTGAAGAAATTCAGAATGACTATTTTCCTGCATCCAACCTCAGCAGTGATGGCGTGTTGTGAGAGGCGTGGCTTATGCAGCTTAACAATCCAACCACGTGCAAAGAGAGAAAATTTTTTAGCCTTCGCCATCAGGAGGTCATTACAGAGTGAACACCTGACAGAAAATCACATTCATTCTTTGTTGTTCCATCGTAGGCAGAGGCCATGCTTGAAATGTTGAACTCAACCAAGCTTTGTTCCAGTTTTACTGAGGTAAAGAGGTGGGCCTTCAGTCTCGTTACAGACAGCCATGTTTTAATGTTCCGGTTCTGCTTCAGAACATTAAAAATTCAAAAGTTTCCAGTTTTGCGTTCTGCGAACCGGTTCAAAGCCCTGCTTTTAAGACTTATAAAATTTGAATGAACTAAATAACTAAGCTTTATATTAGTTTTGAATACGTCTACAACACTGACAAACGAGTCACCAATCAAAAAGTGGTCTTTTTTTCCCACCTGTTGATGTAATCACTGGATGATTCCAAGCAGCTCCCTGAAAACAGGCTGGTGAGAGACAAGCGGAGCAGACAAGCCTCCTCCCCTGAAACACACAAGTTACTCCAACTGTAATTTGCATACACTTGAAGTTAAGTGTAATATTGAGTTATCCAATATTTGTTCTTCCTGCATGTAGCAACACTGAGAACAAAGTTCATTAAAGAGCAACACTCTGCAAATAATCGTTTTCGATCAAAAAGCATTGCACCTCTTTGCACTTCATGCTGCCCTGAATATCTTTTCCTCTTCTTGCTCGAGTGTAACTGTTTGTCCAGTTAAAATTTTTTGTTGATGTTTGTTTTGTTTCTCTGTTAATTTTTTTTCTGTTTGATAATTTTTATATTATTGAATAAAATATAAAAAAAGCTTTATCTGATTGATGGAATTTTCAGTAGAATACCCAAATACTTAAATATTCGATATCTGCAGCCCTAATATCTTTTCACACTTCTTCAGGAAGTATCCAGGTGTGGCTCATCTATTACTGTGGTAACATGAGACTTCAGGTACGGCACTTTGCTTCTCAAGTCATTTCCATCGTTCAGATCAGGTTAAATCCAAACACATCCAAATAACATGCGAGTTAGTTTAGCACATAGGTGTCAAACTCTGGCCCGCGGGCCAAATTTGGCCCGCAGTGTAATTATATTTGGCCCGCGAGGCAATTTCAAATTAATATTAGAACTGGCCCGCCGGTGTTATACAACAGTATTTGTTTTCAAATTTATTAGCCTGTTAAGAAGCTAATTTTGACATTTACCTCAGAAGGCTGCAAACAGAAAGGAGGCATTCAATTTTTATTTAAATTTTATTTGATATGCCATTGATATGTTTTTTATTATTATTATTGATATTAGTAGTAGTAGTAGTAGTAGTAGTAGTAGTAGTAGTAGTAGTAGTAGTAGTAGTAGTAGTATTAACAGTATCCAACTCGATTTTGCACGCCTGCACTTTAAAGTTATATAAGCCTTGCTTGTTCAGTATTCTTTGATAAATCAAAACTTGTTTGGTTCCATATTAAAAAGGTTCATTTGTTCAACCTTGGCCCGCGGCTTTGTTCAATTTAAAATTTTGGCCCACTTCTTATTTGAGTTTGACACCCCTGGTTTAGCATGTTGTTCAAAACTCAACACTCAACCTGTAGAAATCCTTTCAGTCACAATAATTAAAATGAAAAATGATAAAATTCTTTTGTGAATCTGCTCACTTCTAAATATTCTATGATAAACAGCCATGATAGACACAGATGGTATGAAATGTTAAATAACTGACTTTCTATCAGCTCTAATATTGGTGCATTTTGAAAACTCTCTTCTAGGTGTTCTAGCTCTGCCTTCCCTGTCTTCTGTTTGACTTCTTCCTACAGACTCTTCCTCTTTGTCTCTGGGCCGTTAAGAGTAGCGTAGGTAGTGTCAGTGTTGTTGCATGTACAGGTCATCGCCCAGTGACTTCAGGCTCTGGGTAGTAGCTGACTCACTCGTACAGCTAGCTGTGGCGTAGGTTTCTTTATTGAGTGTGGTGTGCTGTGCTCAGATGTTGGGTTTGTGTGTTTACCATTGGTTGTGACAATGGTGTCCCCGTACATGTTGGTCATTAAGTCAGTTGGATCCTTCAGAAACAAGTTGGACTTCTCTGAAACGAAACAAGCAAATTTATCCACTCAGTCCAGCAACAAACAGCCAACGTGCTTGTTGGGCTTGATTCTACATGCAGGTATCTGTGAAAGTAAAACCACACTGATAACAATAACATCGTCCAAGATATTGGACGATGTTATTTAAACACAGCCATACACGTGAGGGAACACAACTCAGAAATAATCATAAAATCCAGAACAGAATCATCTTTCTAATTTGTTTCAGAAGGATTTCTCGTATACAGATTTAAATTTTAGGAGTGACCCAATACAACCTTTTCACTTCCGATACGATACTGTTATTGGAGCAGAATCTGGAATGGACTGCTTGTGTCTGAGATTTTAGATACAGGCTGATGTAATCTGATATTCAGTTTTTTTTTGTCTGATATCAGACCAATATTATAGATATCAATATCAGATAGAGAGAGCCCTAAGAGATTTACAATAACTGTAAATCAAAACAGTATAAAGGGCTGAGTTTCACCGAATAAAATGTGTTTATGACATAGTTCTGTTTTGAACATGAACTCAAGTTGAGGTTTCTGATAGAGCTGTAACAATTAATCGAATAATCAATTATTAATCAATAATTAAATTAATTAGCTAACACTCTAATATCGGCTTCATAAATGTGAATATTTTCTTTGCTCCTCTCTGACAGTCCTGAATATCTTTGGTTTCCAAACAAGACATTTGATGATGTCATCTTGAATTCCAAGTAACATCAACATTTTTCACCATTTTCTGACATTTTATGGACAAAACAACTACTCGGTTAATCAAGGGAATAATCGATACATTAATTGATCATAAAAATAATCATTAGTTGCAGCCCTAGTTTCTATTATTTCAAAATATCAATCATTAAGGCCAAGGAGAGACCACTGAAAAAATACTCAGTATTTTATGAATGCATTTCCTCATACATCACTTTCCTCTGTTTAAATGTGTAAAGACTGTTTCGCATGAAGAAAGGATCAAAATATTCTCAGTTATTCTAAAGCTGTCATAGAATATTAATGCTAGTGAAATAAGTTAGTGAAACAGAGTTTTAAAGGGCAACCAACTATTACAACTCATGAAGATCTATGGAAGTAATCCTGCAGCCCTCGCAGCAACATCACGAGTCTCTCCCATGACAGATCAGACTAATCCCTGGGTGATTTCTCTCCATACATGGGAATTTTCCTCTTGGTCATTTCTGACTCATTGTCTCGAAGCAGAGGAGAAAAGGTCACCAGCTCACGGGATTTTAGATGTACTCTTATTTAGTATAATGTAGTGTCTGTTAAAAGCATTGACTGCATAAATTAGGTTAAAACATGTAATATAGATGGAAGTTATATATACAACATTAGGTGGTTAATAATTATCTTCACTCCATGGAAACTACTGACATTTTTATTTCACCTTTAGAATATGAATGACAGTGCCGGTAGTTTCATTTCCCATACATATTCTTCACCTGTATGTTAGAAAGTGGTGCTCAGCTGACTCAGGTGTATACATGAACACAGAGGCGCACGCGGGCGCAGAGTGAACAAACATTACCTACCGCACAGCAGCTCTCTCATCCCCTGCACGGAGCAGATGAAGGCGGTCGGTCTGTTCAGCAAACGGCTCTGAAACACTCTGCTGCGGTGTTTCTCGATCCTCTGCCGGCAAAAGTTCACCGGGTCCCGGTAAAACTCCAGAGACTTGTCCCCGAGCACGGACACACCTGCATTTCCTGGTAGTTGAGACATTCAGGGCCGACGTAGCAACGTGTTTTAACAGTTCCCGCTTTGTTGAAGTTGAGAGAGGTTCCCCTGTGATGTTAACGACACACTGCTCCAGCTGCAGACACCAGAAACGTTAGGACTCGGCTCTAGTTTCGTGTAATCCTGCCTGCGAGTACGTCCTTGTGGCACTTCATCCACCTGGGCACCAAATAGCTGCTCCCTGACAGTCGGTACTGTTTAGGTAACCCAAACTGTCCCACTGCACCGACTGATGACGCGTTCAGGTGCCGTCTGTAATTCAGGACTCTGTTAGTCGTATAGTTGTTAATATGCGGTGTTACTTTTGCGTTCATTTCAGCCTTCAGCAGCTTTAAGCAAATACACACCTGATCAAAATTTTAAGAACAGCTGGAAACTTGTATGTATGGAGCGATGAGTGAATGACAGAGCATGTACAGAGATTTTAACTTCTTTTAGTCTAATGTTATAGCCAAGATCTGAGACCCGTTTTCCACAAATCATGCATTTTGTTTTCCCAAGATGAAGTGATGATTTGTTCAAATCAAACCATTTTTTATGCATCTGAAGTTCGCTCTCCGCTGTATCCTGAAATTGTTTGAGATGTTTTCCACTACAAAGTGTTGTATCGCCAGCAGATAAAATACAATTGAGTCACCTGGAGTCTAAACATAAATCATTAATATACAATATAAACAACAATGGTCCAAGTACTGAACCCTGCGGCACCCCACATGTATCTTTTAACAGATTTGAGTTTGGATTGTTAATGTGGACTAACTGATGCCTGCCCTCCAAATACCTGGTCAGCCAATCATGAGCCAGTCCTTGGATACCAATAGTTCCTTGGACAGTAACAATTTGGTCAGTGGTGTCAAATGTTTTCTGTAAATCTAGAAATGTTCCAACCATGTATTGTCTCTCAGGAGCATTTGTAATTTGTTCTGTGAAGTCTATAAGTGCAAGTGAAGTGGTTCTATTTCTGCTGAATCCATATTGTTGTTCAGAAAGTATGTTATTTCCCAGTCATGAGCAATTGATTACAAATATAACTTAGAGGTGTAACAGTACAATCAATAATTCTTTTAATCAGGAACATATCCAAACCAGAGTGGAGATCGTGTCTTCACTCAGAGAGCCTGGGTTACAGATGTAATCCTCCATTCTTTTCTCCTGCCGTTTGGTTTTTGTGGTTTTGCAGTACATTTTGAGGTTGTACCCCTTGATTAGATTTTACCACTGGATTGCTACAGTTGCTAGCTTTTATTTAATTTGATTTTGTTATTATTTCTTCTAGGGCTTTTCTTGTTAAACACTTTGTAAACAAATTTCTTTAAAGATGCTAATATTATACTGTAATACTGTTAAACGATTTAACAATAACACATTCCCCTGGCATAAAGAATAAAAAGAGTTAAACACATTAAACCTCATACTTACATTCTCTGGTTCTATAGCATGACATTTGTGACCACATTTCATTGGATTAGGCAAATAATAAACTGATTTTAAAATATTTCATGTACAAAACCCAAAACCAGTGAAGCTGACACGTTGTGTAAATCGTAAATGAAAACAGAATACAATGATTTGCAAATCCTTTTCAACTTATATTCAATTGACTACACTGCAAAGTCAAGATATTTAATGTTCGACCTGAGAAACTTTAGTTTATTTTGCAAATAATCATCAACTTAGAATTTAATGGCAGCAACACATTGCAAAAAAGTTGGCACAGGGATATTTTTACCACTGTTACATTGCCTTTCCTTTTAACAACACTCAGTAAACATTTGGGAACTGAGGAGACCAATTTTTGAAGCTTTTCGGGTGGAGTTCTTTCCCATTCTTGCTTGATGTACAGCTTAAGTTGTTCAACAGTCCAGGGTCTTTGTTGCTGTATTTTATGCTTAATAATCAGTGCTTAATTTGTGCCGGAGCTAGCCGGAGCGCGCTCCGGGACCTCTTGGATCGGATCCAGGACCTATTTGATCTGCTCCGTCACCTTTCCTGTCAATAAATAAACTGTGTTTTTAGCTGTGTTTTCTCTGCGCTTTAATCCTCTCTGAAGTGACGCCTGTTGGCTTATTTCTTATGCATTTTACTCAGAAATTAGGTAAAACGGGGGGGAAAGTGATTCGTGCCGTCACGTGTCACAACGCAATGCGCATTGCGAAGGTATTGTTTCCGCACCGGCACCGCGCGCAAACGACACTTAACAGCCAGGTGACTGACAACGCTGTTACACTTTGCCTGCTAAAATGTCAAAGTGACAATCAAAACTCTCAAGTTTCTTTAAACCAGTCGGTCAGCCAGACCCCAAACTGGCCAAAGTTGTTCCGGAGGCAGAGCCCGGCTCCGCAGATACGGGTGGTGACAGCATGATAGCCGCTGAAGATGTGGTCTGTGCAGTCAGGAGCACAGATAAGGATGAGGGAGCAGTGACGTCAGTTCACGAGAAACTGTAGTCACCACTGTTGACTACAGTTTACAAGAGAAGACAATTGGTTAACAAGCATAAAGTAATTAGTGGGCAAAGCTCACAACAACGTGGCAAATAGACAGGAAATTTAATCAGACTGTGTCTGCTGCCTGTCAAGTTTGGTTGGATTCATTATTACTGTGCAGAGTGCACAACACATCATTCTAGTGATGTTTGGTCATTTATCCTTCCAAATACAGACCTTTTTTCTAATTCTTTCTTGATTTTTGATTCTCAGGATTTTGTTAAATTTATTGGATTTATTTTTTTCTGGCGTGGTGCTTACATGACAGTGACACACAAAAAATCCCATTAGCAATAAAATGTGTTTATTTGCAATATGTCAGTTATTTAAATTGCTCATTCCAAATTGATTCCAAGTGTTCTGATGGGCCACATGGTGTGCCAAATGTTGCTGCAAATGTTATACTAGGTAAGTGCGGAAATTAAGGTCAAAAAGAAGATAAAAACGAGTTATAACCCGAGAAAAAAGGTTTCTTTCGGCGCACAATTTCAAAGGGGGACCCGGCACCTGATTGGGGACAAATTAAGCACTGTTAATAATGCTCCATACATTTTCAATGGGAGACGGGTCTGGACTGCAGGCAGGTCAGTCTAGTACCTGCACTCTTTTACTAAGAAGCCACGCTGTTGTAACAGGTGCAGAATGTGTCTTGTCATTGTCTTGCTGAAATAAGCAGGGACGTCCCTGAAAAAGACGTGGCTTGGATGGCAGCATATGTTGCTCCAAAACCTGTATGTACCTTTCAGCATTAATGGAGCCTTCACAGATGGTCAAGTTAGCCATGCCATGGGCACTAACACACCCCCATACCATCACAGATGCTGGCTTTGAGACTTTGACCTGAGAACAATCCAGATTGTCCTTTTCCTCTTTGGCCTGGAGGACACCACGTCCATGATTTACAAAAACAATTTGAAATGTGGACTCGTCAGACCACAGCCCACTTTTCCACTTTGCGTCAGTCCATCTCAGATGAGCTCGGGTCCAGAGAAGCCGGCGGTGTTTCTGGGTGTTGTTGATATGTGTCTTTGTCTTTGCATAGTAGAGTTTGAACTTGCACTTGTAGATGTAGTGATGAACTGTGTTAACTGACAATGGTTTTCTGAAGTCTTCCTGAGCCCACGTGGTAATATCCTTTACACAGTGATGCCGGTTTTTGATGCAGTACCGCCTGAGGGGTCAAAGGTCATGGGCAGTCAATGTTGGTTTTCAGCCTTGCCGCTTACGTGCAGTAATTTCTCCAGATTGTCTGAACCTTTTGATGATATTACGGACCGTAGATGATGAAATCCATCAATTCCTTGCAATAGCTCGTTGAGAAATGTTGTTCTTAAACTGTTCGACAATTTGCTCACGCGTTTGTTCACAAAGTGGTGACCCTCACCCCATCCTTGTTTGTGAATGACTGAGCATCTCAGGGAAGCTGCTTTTATATATAACTTTTTTTTTTAATTTATTAAAGACAAAAACTAAGACATTATCAGTACTCAGCCTTTACCAAAGAAGCTCTAAATGTAGCTCAGGTTCATCCTGGTTCCTCTGATCCTCCTTGAGATGTTCCTGCAGCTTCATGCGAGTCCACCTGTGGTAAATTCAGCTGATTGGACCTGATTTGTAAAGGCTCACACCTGTCTATATAAGGTCCCACAGGTGACAGTGCATTGCAGAGCACAAACCAAGCATGAAGTCAGAGGAACTGTCTGTAGAACTCAGAGACAGGATTGTCTCCAGAGTCCAGAAACAATGCTGCTTTGAAGGTCCCAATGAGCTCAGTGGACTCCATCATCTGTAAATGAAAGAAGTTCAGAACCACCAGGACTCTTCCTGGAGCTGGACCCCCATCCGAACTGAGCCATCAGGGGAAGAAGGGCCTTAGTCAGGGAGGGGACCAAGAACCTGATGGTCACTCTGTCAGAGGTCCAGGAGGAGAACCTTCCAGAAGGGCAACAATCTCTGCAGCAATCCACCAATCAGACCTGTATGGTAGAGGGTCCAGACTGAAGCCACTCCTTAGTAAAAGGCTCATGGCAGCTTGCCTGGAGTTTGACAAAAGGCCCCTGAAGGACTCTGAGACCAGGAGAAAGAAAACTCTCTGCTCTGATGAGACAAAGCTTGAACTCTTTGGCATGAATGCCAGGCATCATGTTGGAGGAAACCAGGCACCGCTCATCACCTGGACAATACTATCCCTAAAGTGAAGCATGGTGGTGGCAGCATCATGCTGTGGGGATGTTTTTCAGCAGCAGGAACTGGGAGACCAGTCAGGATTGAAGGAAAGATGAATGCAGCAATGAACAGAGACATCCTGGATGAAAATCTGCTCCAGAGCTCTTTAGACCTCAGACTGGGGCCACAGTTCATCTTTCAGCAGGACAATGACCAGTTTTTGAGTTTTAAAACCTGATCCCCATGAACTATCTGAAGACCAAATATTTAGACTATAATATTATTAGACTATCATAAACAATGTGTATTATTTGTGTTAAATCTATTATAATCTATGTAAAAATAACATTTTATAGTGTCCCAACCCTCTACATTCTGAACCCCAGAAAAAAAACATACATACATATATATATATATATATATATATATATATATATATATATATATATATATATATATATATATATATATATATATATATTTTTTTTTTTTTCTTTCTTTTCTGTGAAAGCGGAGGAATGAAGATGAGTGTTGAGAGGTTTCAGCCCTTGAAAAGAAATGATGTGTAATCAACAGCTTCTTTCGGCCACACGATGGCAGCATCATGTCCTCTCATTCCTCTCCTTCTTCCCTTTTTTCCCTCCTCAGGCTTGATGACACGAAGCGGACCCTCTCTCCTGTCGCTCAGCTGCAGCTCGTGTAGATCGGACTCTGTGAGTCTGACTCCGAGTCTGACTCTGAGCCTTTCAAACTCTTTGCTTCATTTGGACCTGAACATGGGAGCTACACTCACGCAGAGGGGCACCTGGCGCTGAGGAGCCTGGCACAGGTGAGTAGGCAAGGTTACAGGAAATTGGTTTAAAGTTCGAACAGTTAGGAAGGAAGGTAGATGGAAGAAATGTGTTAAAGACTGATTTAACTCTCTTAGATTAAGTTCTGCTGTCTAGTTCAAATGAGACATGCTACGAAAGCCCTCAGCTCAGAATGACAGTTAAAGTTACTGTTAATGAAGAAATGAAACCTGGAAAAACACCTGGTCTGAATGTTGCAGACCTGACTGGATTGTGTTTTATCAGTGATCATCATTATGGTTGGCTGTTTCCATCTCCATCTTTGTTCAAGTTGTTGTCATCACAGTCATAATAATAATAATAATAATAATAATAATAATAATAATAATAATAATAATAAATAATAATAATACTCATTTATTTCTCAGTTTTTTGTTAAACCACTGCTGGAGCATTTCATCAATTATCTTTTGTACTGAACTCCTGGTAAACAGCATCAGTTTCCTTATAGGAATGTTTTATGCTAATTTTTTAATATGAATTAACACTGATATCTCACACTCTCGGTTTTATCAATTCATGATCATTCACAGTTGATGTGTGGGGCAGGTATAACAGATCTGCTGACTCCCAGAGACGTCAGTGAAATTATTATCCTAAAAGGTGTCTGCTGACAGGGAAATGATGTCTGACCTTTCATGGCACACAAGCTCCATTTTTTCCTCCATTACTTTTTGACTGTTATTTAATCTTGTTCATACGAATCAAAAAATGTACTTTAGCAGTGGTTGGAGGTTTCTTCTGCTTGATGCTCAGCTGCTCTTTCACGTAATACCTTCTTTAAAAACTGTACAGGTTAGATCATGAATGGCCCCCCAAAAAGAAATGTGGACAGATTGTTAGAATTATTTTTATTTTATTTTCTAGAGCTTTTAAAAAGCATGATGGTATGTTACATTTTTAATTGTAATGGTTAATACTAACTAAAGTTAAGAATTCAGTGACTGGGGAAGGAGCAAAGACAATGCATTTACCCATGAAAGTGGTTTCCCCATCTTTTTTTAGGTCTTGTGAGGACTCCCTTAGTGATCTTGAAAAAGTCTCATCTCTAAATATCTGCCTGATCCTAATCCACAATTTAAAATGAGATTATCAGCACCAATATAGGTTATTTCTAAATGTTTCTTAGCTTCCCGATCGGGTTGGAAAGGACCGGATTGATTAACAGCACGTTGAAGTCTCTATGACAACACCACTCTGACTGATAAAGTTTAGTAGTGAGAAGAGAGGTCTGTGTTTTTTCTTTGCTAAAAACTATTTCTGGGATTAATTTAGTAGTGGGAGGAAGCCGGAGTACCGGGAGAGAGCTGAGACAGCCTCCAGCCAGCCGTGACACTGAACAGGATAAGTGGTAGAGAAAATGAATGAATGAATGAATTTAGTAGTGATGTTTAACACTGGAGCTGAACTGTCATACAGAAAAGGGACAGAAGAGCAGAGGGAAGCTGAACTGGAGAGTGATAGAGCACAGGCTAAAGTGTTTGTGATATGGTTCATTCCAACCCACATGCAGCAGTTATTCTGCAGTGATCTGATCAAACTTGAGAGTCTGTCAATAAAATGAAGAGTGAGGTTATGTTAGCTCTGATTGGTAGATGAGCAGGACATAACAAGGATACGCTAACGTTACACACTAGCTTCCGGTTACATATCAGAGCACTGGGCTATGAGAGGCACTTATATAGCTGGCTACTAAACTTAAGAACAAACTGACAAAATTTACTTGTAATGTTTCAATCAACAGAGCTGTTTAACTGTTGATAAATATTTCACCTCGTTGCGTTGTATCTGGTATAAAGTTGTCTTAAACAAGGAAAAGTAGTGTTAAAAAGAAGATCTGATCTCCATTCATCTCCAAAACAAACACACACACCTTGTTAAGAGTCATGCCATCACAACAGTGTGCGCATGATGGCAGCCAAAAGGTGTCGCTATGATCCACTTCAAACAGACAGTCCTCATAGACCCTTGAAGAGAAAGGGATTGATATACAGGAAGTGACTGTGGGTTGGTCTGAAACCAGTCGTGTTTTCTTCCGGAGGCCAAGGGAAGCTAGGCTTCCTCGTTTTTTAACTAGTCCTTATGTGTTGTGCGTCATCTCTCCCTCCTAATTATTGATTTTATTTTGTGTAAAACAGCACCTCCCTGAAATGTTACATGGTGAATGAACAGTAAAAACATGTCAAGGCATGCTGTTATCTGAGGAGGACACGCTGAGCTGTCCTCCCCTTTGTGATAAAAAAAAGGAAATGATTGACCAATCAGGAAAGGCTGAAGTCATGACCCTGCCATGATTAGCCAGGACAGGGTCAAGGGAAGCTGCCAACACTTTGGCATCAGGCCAATCACATCACAGTATTGTCAATCTCATTTAATATTGTCACTTCATTCATTCAAACAACGTGAGATTTGATTATGTTGACAGCTAGCAATTAGCCATTTTTGCAAGTGCAACTCTGGAGGAAGGAGATCCAGAGTATTTAATAAAAAAATAACTTTACTAAACTACCCCTACAGCAGCAACTGAGGATTAAATCAGTCAGAAGGTAGTTAGTGAATAAATTTGCCTCGTCTACACTCTTTAAAATGTGTGCTGCTGTGCATTAAGTGGTTGGTTGTGGATTTCGTAGAGTGGCTGTATAAATCAATAAGATGTTTAAGGACAGTGGATGATTAAAGTGTGTGTATGTGTGAGTGAGCGACGAAGAGAGCCAAGCGTGTGTAAGTCCTGGGTGCTCTTATAGTTTATCTTAATAAATGAAATAACAATACAATATATTATATATAAATCATGACATACTCTTTCCTGCCTTGCGCAATATAACATGGACAGCCTAAAGGTTGTTTGTCGCTTGGCTTCCTCAAAAATTTATGCCATGCCACACCACGCCACGCCACGCTACGCCACGCCACGCCACTGTCTGTAAGTACTGCATTAAGGAGGCTCATGCTTTAACGACTAAACTAAAGCTAAGCTTGTTGATCTTTTTTTAATCAACTGTAACCTTTACTTTAAGGATCTCGTTCTCTGATCGAACCTGAAGTATTTCTCATCAAAGTCATATTATTGAACAAACTCACTTTAAACTTGCTTTTCAACAAGATAACCAGGATTACCAACAGCCCAGAGCGTTTTCTGTACTTAGTGGTTTGTATGGAGATACAACAGAAAGATGTCAAAGCTGTCACACAGGATTCAGCCTTTTAAAAAAGTCTGTCACAGTTTGATCTAAAAGCATTTCTTCAGGCCATTTTTGAATTCCTTTCATTACTTTCCCTTTACATAACTTTCAGTTTCAGTTAATCTTGTTAAATCCAGCATTAGGTTGCTGATATCTGTTGGCTTGTCCATAAGCATGAAGTATATAAGTCGGTTAGTTTTAGAGTTTTCAGGGACATTCTTTGGTCAGTTTATTAAATTGATTTTCATTTTGATTCCAATAATGTCAATAATTTCATAGTCAAAACTGCCGAGTTTGTGTATTTCCTGTTCAAACAACTGGGTGAGATGCGAAGTGTGGCAGGGAGCAGTGGATTTACACCTCAGATTGTGAAGTCCCTCACAAACTTGGTTGAATCTTGTAAATGTCACACGTGCCCGTTTCTGTCTCTCTTCACGTCTCCAGAATAATGCTTTCAGACACTTTTAGTTTTTAGTTCATGTTTACTTTTAGTGTACAGTCTGACTTTCCAAGGCAGAACAGCGTTGCCAACTTCGTGACTCTGTTGCTATTAAATATTTGTGTGTTCCATATTTAGTTTTGCAGATTTGATAAAACAGCAGTCTGGCTCTTACAAAGCTAGCTGTAATTTCAAATCAAGTGTGCAGCTGCAGTCTGTCCGTTCTAAATTATTTCTACAAATGAAAGCCAAACATGGAAGATATTATATACAACCTTAAAATTTACTCAAAATTGGACTACCAGTCATAACATGATGTAATGAATAAAGGAAGACCATGACCGGAGCTTAAACATCAGGTCCGAAAATAACCTGCTGATATGTTTTTTTTTTTTTTCATTTTTTGATGTCAGGCTGCTAATCGAACACCAAATAAGCCACTCTGGCTCATAAATTTGTAAATCTGACTGATGCCTCACCAGCCATGAACCCCACGTCACGGCTTCTCTTCTCCCAGGAATAATGTGAAACAACCATGAAACATCAGGCAGCATCGGGGAAAAAGAGGAGAGATATGAAAGGTAAACAAAAACACTGAGTCAAAATGATTCACAGGTGTTTGGCAATTCTTACACAAAATATTTTAATCGGGAAAAGACAAAAGGAGAGACTTTTGTCTCCCTCAGCAAACTTAAAACCTAAAGCAAGGGTACAACACACTCTGGAAACAGTCAATAACACAATACCCACAGTACACCAAATAAAGAGGAAGTTGAATCAGACACAATAAAATAACAAAATATCAAATGTAAGTTAGAGAACATTGTACTGTTGAAGCTGCTGAAGTTTTTTATTGCATCTTTTCACCAGAAACAGTAGTGTGAGAAACTGTATCTCCTTCACCAGTTGGGTTGCAAAGGGATGGGAAATTTCCAGTCAATTTCAGGAAAGTTACCTGAAAATTTCCATGGGATTTTTAGCTTAGTGTGTGTGTTTATGTGTGTGTGTTTGGTTGGGAGGGTGGGGGTGGGGGTTGCATGTTGAGGGGGAAGAGGCTGCTTGTGAGCTCAGTGTGATTTGATTGTCAGGTATATGTTTCCAGAGGTGAGGGGGTAAAACTGGTTGTGACCAGAGTGTGTGGGCTCTCTGATGATGCAGCTGGCTTTCCTATGTGTGTGTTTGTGTGTGTGATAGGCTCTTAGCTTCATGAGGAAGTATAATCTCTGCTGGGCCCTGCCCACCAGGTGAGAGATGTGAGCAGACCAGGTGAGGACAGTCTAGGGCTGGGTACTGAACTTTGGTTCTTTTATGGCACCGAATGAAATGTTTCGGTTGTACCGAGTATCGAATTATCTCTCCAGGTTACAGACTCCTCCGCTCACAGCTGACCAGAGCTGACACTCCAAGCTGTAGCCAAAGCAGACGACTGCGTGCAAATGAATCACGCTAATGTTTGTCTCTTTTAGGTCACTTTTGCTGGTCAAAAGCCCGGATAAAGGAGGACCGTTTTTATTTTAACATAAAAAAACAAGAATTGACAGAAGAAAGTTCATTGATAGTTATTAACACGTTTACAGTGTACTCAGTTTAAACTGACCTGTC
Source organism: Labroides dimidiatus (assembly GCA_030710495.1). Lineage (NCBI taxonomy): Eukaryota > Metazoa > Chordata > Actinopteri > Labriformes > Labridae > Labroides > Labroides dimidiatus. Next base: position 5,736,495 of record CM061157.1, read on the forward strand.
ACTCGTTTGCACCTGTTACTTTGCAATGGCAAACATTATTATTATTTTTTTTTTAGCTGTAAGAAAACTGCTCAGAGTAGGAAATGTACATGAAAAGTAAAACTCAAGATTTGTACCATAACATTTAATGGAATGGATAACATTTCATTGGTACCGAAAAATATCATTGAGGAACTGGTATCGAAGTGAAGGTATCGGTATCAGTACAGTAATAGAAAATTTTTGATTGATACCCAGCCTTAGGACAGTTGAGATGCAGACCCTGTATGAAGACAGTGCTCAGTGCACCTCGATTTCCTGAAGTCATGATTATTTCTTTTTTGGTGGTTTTTAAGTTCAGATAACTGTTCAAACACCATTCTGAACCTCCTCCCCGTAGGCTGTGTCTGTGTTGTCCATTCTCAGTTCTACCATGATGGTGTTGTCAACAAACTGGTCGATAGTGTTGGCAGGGTGGATGCGGGAGCATTCGATGGTGATGAGTGAAAAGAGGAGGGGACTGAGGACACACCCCTGATCAGGATAAGTCCTCCTGATGTTTGTGCAACTGAGCACAGAGGAACTCACTGCTGTGCATCTGGTGTCTGCTGGTCTCCTGCCAGCAAGCGAGTGCATTGCTGAGACTGTAATGACACTAACAGAGATACTGTGTGCTGTGTTTGAGACAGTTTGTCAGTTATAGTGTGTCCTAAACAAAGACTTCATAAAACATGAATGTTCATTGTTTGCAGAGAGTTTTGGAACCAACCAGTGGAGGATTGGTGGATGCGATGTTGGAAATGTTGACTCAACCTAACTTTTGGTTGACCAAGCCTAAGAAAAAGAAGTGGCGTTGGTGGTTTTCTTGTACTGGGTTCTCTGATGATTACATTAAATACACTCAGAGGAGTATTTACTGGCAGCGTGTGAGCAGAGGGAGAAATCAGTGTGGACAGTGTTGCTGTGAAAGAGGTGGAAAACTGATCAGACCTGACTGAATCCATTGGTAGGCACGCAGTTGGTGGTGGCCTTGGATTGAGGCCTTATTTCCACAGCCTGGTTTTCACATTTGTGCCCATGTTACTTTGCATGTGTGTGTGTGCTTCTATGCATTTTTTTGCGTGTTTTTCACTTCTTTCTTCATTTACCCCCTTTATCTAGTGAGCTGGCACTTTTATTGTGACGAGCAGTGCATGCTTAATTACCCACTTACAACCCATTACCCTCACCCACACAGCTTTATGCACAAGACACGCTCCATTCGCCTATGGTTGCATCTTGCTTCAGTCATGCATGCAGAGGGCTAGTGTGTGATTCGGTGCCTCCCTGTGAGCACATGGAAAAATCAGAGCCTCGAAACCAAGACAGAAAAGTAGAAAGCTTTTTTTTAAGTTTGATAATTACAGCTGGCACAAGGTTTTGATCAACCCTACGGGAGAAGAAGATTCATTTTGCTGAGTTTCCAATGAAATGTGTGGATATCAAATCTTTTCTCTCTGTCAAGACTGATTTCCCACAGGGCTCTGGGTTCAAGGTGCATTACTATCACTGCTCAACATTTTCTTGTGCTCCACTTGGACTGCATGGATACCAAGTCTTTAGTGACTTATTTAACACCATGAGTTAATCTGGGAAACAGCAGCAGAAGACTACACTAGGTGTTGCTGCTTTCAGCTAAGAACAGCAAACTGAGGCTACAGTTCACAGGGGCTCACCAAAACTGAGCCTGATTCAAAGTCCACAGCCTACCTGAGTCTTGTTGCTGACCATGTCCACCCCTTCATGAGCACAGTGTACCCATCTTCTGATGGAGACTTCCAGCAGGATAACACTCCATGTCACAAACTGCTCAAATCATCTCAGACTGCTTTCTTCAACATAACCATGAGTTCACTGAACTCCAACGACCTCCACAATCCCCAGATCTCAGTCCAGTAGAGCTCCTTTGGGATGTGCTAGACGGGTCGGCCGGTGCTAATTTCAACACAGCGCCACCTCCACTACTGGTGGTTGCATGTAACTGCAGTTACAAATGACTGAAATGACAGATACGGACAGGAAAATTCTCGTGAATATTAAAAAACTGAGCCATGAGCTGGTGGCAGGGGTGGTGAGTGCAGCCGCCAATTTTTCAATGCAGGAAAAACCCTGCTTATTGGTGGTCCTGGAGACACAGGAAACAGGTGTAAGGTTGGCTGCAGACAAAACTGGCAGTCAATCTAAGTGGAACTTTCTAAATGTGAGCAGGTCTTTGCAACAGACAGACAAACCGTGTATGCTACAACGATCCAGCAGGGACCTGATGTCCGTGCAGGGTACCTATAGTCAGGCAGGAGTGTAAATTTCTAATCCAGGTCAGGTGAGAGTGAAGGAGACAGAGCTGGGGGGAGGGGTAACAAAAACACACCAGGCACTCTTCAGCCTCACCAAAAACTCTGAGCAGAATGACCGTCAGCTCATTCGAAAGTCGTTCAACAGCCTCAGGAGGACATCATGTGACCATCAGAAAGAACAGATAATATCAACAGGGATTAAAATTAATACAAACTTGTTTTCCTTTAAGTCGTTTAAGTCTGAAGACACTGCATCTTTTTTGACAATTTGTCATTTTCTGCAAATAAATTTCAAAATGACAATTTTATCTGATATATGGGAGAAATGTGGTCAGTAGTCTGTGAAATGAAAGACACGTTCATTTAATACAAACCTGTAAAAAGGAATATCAGTGAAAGTGAAAATTTTGCAGTGGTCTCATTTTTTCGAGAGCTGTAGACTGATTCCTGGGCTTTAATGATAACAGAACCTTAAAGTCAGGGTTGGTAATCAGATTCAGATAGACTTTTCATTATACTGGTTAAAATGATCTTTATGTCCTGATGTCAATCAATACATGATGTGTTCTTAAAACAGAGTGAAAAATATCTGCTGTCTACAGCAGGAGTAAACCTGGGAAAACACCAACCAATCCTAGAGTTTAGGATCCAGTTTATTAAACCAATCAAATCCCGTCCTGCTGTTCTGTCCACCTCCTGCGTATACATTTCTCCATAGTGCTCTAGCCCTGATTCAATGCTCATAACCAAGAGGGATCGTGCATGTGAGAGGGGGCGTTGTTTTGGAGGAACTCTGAGTGTGGGAGCACGGGGGCTAAACAGAGTCCTGAGGAAATGCTACATTAAAATTCATGCTAGTTTTCCATGACTACCAACCCTGCCTTTAATGTCAGGATATCAAATCTAAAAGTGAATGTCTTTTGTTAAATCGAAATTCTGTAATGATTTCAGGAAAATGTTGGTTAAACTATTTAATCCCACTGGCAACAAAAGTTGCCACTCTTATGTTTTTTTGTTTGTTTGTTTTTTGCTTTTAGATTCTCTTAAAGTGTTGGTTTGACTTTGGGTGGCCAATTAAAGTTTTTAATGAAAGAATATGAAAAATAAATAAATAAATACGATAAAATAATGAACCAGATACAATACAAACATTTGAGATTACAGGAGAAGAGTCTGCAGAGCATGATACCTCTTAGTCTCCTTGGCAACAAGACCAAAGAAGACTCCTCCTCCTCCTCATACGAACAAACAAAAATGCATATGAGGACACGCACACAGTTCAGTGTTCTCACAGTCTGAGGTGTGAGATTATGTGAGAAGTATTTATTTTCCCACCTGATAAAAAAGAATGCCAACCTAAACAGCATTTATTAGAATAAAAGCAGCACAATTAACATAAAACTGTTGTTAAATAAGATCAGAACGATTTTCAACTTTTATACTTCAGTCGTATTAAAATGATCTTATTATTACTATCTGCACATTACAAATGATTCTCTTTCAGGGTTGTTCTTTGAATTTGTCTGTGCAGGTTCTTGGGTTGCAGAAAATGCAATACAAAGAGCACCAGTGGTTGATGTAAAGCAGCTCTCTTATTCTTCACCTTTTGGCACAGTTTAGGAAGCAAAGCCAAATATCATGCATTGAAAATCTTTTGAACAGAATTCAGAAATATCTGAGAGAACAAAAGTCGTTTTTGATCCAAATGCTTTTGTTTGAATCACCATGAAACATGTTTGTTTAATTCTACATTCTGACACCTTTCAACGACACGTGTTGGCACTTAATTAGCACATGAACTGAGAGCTACATGGGCTGTTAAAGAACATGCTAATTGGATCATGATACAAAATATAAAACAAATGATCTTTCTCAGGGTTTTCTTTGAGAAGAGTCACATCATCTTGATATATGTACAGTTTTCAGACGTATGTATTAGGTAAGCAGTTTGTACCAGCCCCATAGATTAAGAAGTATCCCAGATGGTGAGTGAGCATCTTCCAAATACAGCTCACATCAGATGAGTCAGTCAATCCTCCTACATCGTCTGTCTGCCTGTGTGTTGTTGTTTATCAGTAAATATATATCCCTCTCTCTGTCTGTCTGTCTGTCTGTCTCCACATTGACCACAAATTAATAAGAGGAATACAAACAAGCTGGCTACATTGGAAATAATTCATTCTATTTAAAGTGGAGCAGATACACATGCAACTATTTTTTCAAAGAAATGGGAAATGATACCAGGATGGTTGGAATTAGGTCACAGTCAGGAATCTTTCCAGCTCCCTTGACATTGTGGACAATTTGAACTAGTTTGTATTTCACAAGTTTTAATACAACTCCAATTCAGATGTAGTTGGGACGTTGCATAGAACATAAATATAAACAAGAATGTAGTAAAAGAGTGCAGGTACTAGACTGGCCTGCCTGCAGTCCAGTCCTGTTTCCCATTGAAAATGTATGGAGCATTATGAAGCACAAAACATGACAACAGAGACCCCGGACTGTTGATCAACTGAAGTTGTTCATCAATCAAGAATGGTAAAGAATTCCACCTCCAAAGCTTTAACAATTAGTGTCCTCAGTTCACAAACACTTATTGAGTGTTGTTAAAAGGAAAGGTGATGGAACACAGTGGAAACATGAGCCCTCCAACAGCCTCCACAATCCCCAGATCTCAGTCCAGTAGAGCTCCTTTGGGATGTGCTAGACGGGTCGGCCGGTGCTAATTTCAACACAGCGCCACCTCCACTACTGATGGTTGCATGTAACTGCAGTTACAAATGACTGAAATGACAGATCAACTGAAGTTGTTCATCAATCAAGAATGGTAAAGAATTCCACCACCAAAGCTTCAACAATTAGTGTCCTCAGTTCACAAACACTTATTGAGTGTTGTTAAAAGGAAAGGTGATGGAACACAGTGGAAACATGAGCCTGAACCAGCTTTTTAGGAACATGTTGCAGCCATCAAACTCAAAATGAGAGGGATATTTGCCAAAAAAAAAAAAAAGTTTATCAATTTGAACAATAAATATCTTGTCTTTGTAGAGTATTCAAGTGAATAAATGTTAAGCAGGATTTACAAATCATCGTTTCCTGTTTTTATTTACGTTTTACACAACGTCCAAACTTCATTGGAATTGGGGTTGTATGTCAGAAATACTTCAGATTCAGATGTCAGCATTATTTATTAATCAGAGTTCCTGCACACAAAGTTGTAGAAAACAGCAGAAACCAGGCAGGTTAAAAAACGCAAGTCCTTTTTAAATTTCTGAGTAATTGAAAATAGTTTTGGTTCCTTAAAGCTGTGTGTGTGTAGTTTTTTGTTTTTGCATATTAGTTATCTGCATTTGCATTTTGAAGTTAGGAAGTTAATGATTCAATAATAGGACAACAGAGACACGCAGCAACAAATATAAACAATCAGATACAATTTTACATTTTCTTTACTTTGCTTGGAAATGACAATCTTTTATGTGTTATCTTAGTCATGAAATAGAAATAACCTGCCCTCTTCTTGCCCCTGGCTCTCCGGAGCACTTCGTTCAGTTCAGTTCTGTGTCAGTCACATGTGAAATGCAGACGGTGAGCTGTGAAAATATGCCTCCCTGGATGCACATCAAAAACAGGAGATCCGCAGTCAACTGTCAGGGAAACGGCTCTTCTTCTTTTTCAGTCTATTCTCCTTTTTAAATCCTTCTTTGAAATCAAGATTAAACTAATAACACTTCCTCATCCCTCCTTGGAATAAAGCTAAAAAACGACCAGCAGAAGTTTTGTTGTTCTCTGATGACATGGTGCTTGTGTGTGTGAGAGAGAGAGCAGCAGAATTACATTCATTGCAGGTTAGTTGATGAAAATTTACAATCAGTCTTTGTTCAGTGTGCTATTAAAACTGGGCCTTATATTAAGAGTGCAACACTTGGACATAATCTTATTAGCTTGACTTTTAGGGACCTGATCATAAATGTCAGGGCAGGCTCCGATGCATAAGGGTCACTCACTCCTACAGATGTGTGTTGGCCAAATGAGTGGAGGTGTGACTGATGCCAGAATGGCATCTACTTAATCTTTCATCATTTTCATCGTTCATTTATCACAAGAAATTAAACCATTTCTTGTTTATGCGATTATAGAGAGTGAGATTTTGTGTTGTCAGAATAGTAGCTGTGTGGTGACGTGTTAGAATCTGTCCATGGCCTAAGGGTCAGGCAAAAGAAAATTGTCCTAAAGGAAGTGGATCACATCTTGAATTCTTCTTTTCACTTTATTTTACTTTTGGTTTCAGAATGTTTTTTTAGTGTTTTTGAATAAAGAAATTAAAAAAGTTAAGAAAAACATACATGTTCATAACACAGATCTGATCAGAACACAAAGACTGAGTGCCTCCGAGCCAGGAGTCTTCGAGACCAGTCTTGTTGTTCTGTAACGAACTTCATTTTCAAACAAAATGAGTTTCTTAAAAACCAAAAAAAACCAAACAAACCTACAGTCCAGTGAAAAATGGATTTTCATAAAAGAAAAGAGTCAGAAGTAAACTCACAGTGAAGTGTCACAGCCAGAGCTGAACAGACAACATCACATGGAAATTGAGATGTTAAAAAAACATGATGTGCAGTCCTAACAATCTATAAATGGTGATGTGACTGAAGGAAGTACAGTACATGCTGTTGATATGAACACTTACTGTCACAATCTGTCGGTGATGATATTTACCTTTGAGTAAAATATGACCCAAACAACTGTCATAAAGCAGCACAGAGACAAGGTAGATGTTGTAACAGGTACTTAGAGCTGATAAGGTCTTTGTAACTGGACCAGTAAACTCCTCACTGCTGTTATTTAAACATATACTTCCTGTTAAATGAGTCCAAGCAGGACTCCAGCCAAGCCCAACATCACCTGCTGTAAATACCAAGAATAACAGTATGTCCTGATGACGGACTGATGATGAAGCATGATAAGAGCTAACTGCAGTGACAGAGTCCATGTTTGAGAAAAGATTCATTTGACTTCTTTTATATTTTATATTTTATATTTTATAGTCTGACTCTGACCCGTCTGTTAGCATGAAGAACCATCCAGTCTATGGTCTTAATGCAATCCTATCTGTCATTTAAGGAGCTGGATTTTCCCTCTCCCTCCACTGACCTTCAGCAGAGACAACCTGCATCTCTAAACAGCTTCACAGATGTTGTGCAGGAGTTGTTATTTGACCTTTGGCCACCTTGACAGAGGAATAGGAAAAGAGAATTTCCCTTGTGTAGTATTGTGTTATTATTACATTGCAAAGACAAACTTACATGGTGATGGGATCTGGCAGGGACAGCTGCTGCCTGCTCCAGCCTGTTTGTCTTATAAATATCACACACTTTCAAGCTGTGATCTAGATACTCATTTGAGGAATAGATTCCACATTTTTTGGCTCTTTGAGGCTTTAAAACACGGACAGACAAGACAAAATCCAGCCCCTTCGTACACACGAGATAGCTTCTGTTTTCAGGAAACTGTTTCAGCTCAGTTACATCTTAAACGTTTCTCCATGTGTGTCAACAGGGGCAGAGAAAGGGGTAATGAGGTCTCTGCAGATGACCAGTGATGGCCACAGCATCACCTCAGCAGTAAGTACTGAAGTCACCGTCAGATAAGTTTACCAGGGTGTAAAGGTACTACATGTATTCACTCTTTGGTGAAGATTTATACCCAAACAATTCTCTGCAAAACTGAAGGTAACTCAAATTAGAGCCTGACAGATATAGGATTTTTGTGGAAACCGATATTGGGGGCTTAAAAAAAAAGTGATAACCGATATATGGGCTGACGTATGAAATAAGAACATTGATATAGACGGGATATAAACTGTACATGAACACAAACTCTTATAATACCCAAAATCTGACTGAAGACAAAGAAGCAGAGCACTGCTAAATGAAAATAATTAACTTTAATTAGTAACACTGTCAACATGAGGACTGTGAACACACTGATTACACAAAGATGACACTTACACCACTTTAAAACTGCACAATAGTTTCATATAAGCTAATGGTGGACATGGGAATTAACAGCTGCATAAATCTTTAGTTATCTCACAAAGATCATTTACACAATTTATAAGTTATCTGGATCCCAAACCCACTGAGGATAAAAAAAATCACTTATTTTTATATGACTAAAGACAGAGCGACAGAATCTCTGTGGGCTGTAACTTCAGTCCAAGGTACCACTTGGGCTGGAAAAAAGCAGTGTACCACAAAACAGCATGTAGTTCATCATGTAAGATACTGAAAGACTGACTCCAGTATTAAAAACACACTGAGATTAGATTCTTTTCTACCTGTGATCAGTGTTGTACTGTGAAGTCAAACAGTGGATACCTGGCATCATTAAAGAGTGTCTCCATGTGAGGAGCATGAAGAGCCTGATATGCGGAGAATGATCCCATTTTTATCATCTTTTTGGGGGAAAAAAAACAAAAACTAAAACATATCAAGACTTTTGCAAGGCATAGGTGACCAAACTAAACGGGCCTTCAGTCAATAGTAGCCCTGTCTTGATATGTCTTAAAGTCAGTGTAAAGCAAACCATTTTCTTCTAAACACACTATAAATAGGTCACAAATGTATTTCCTTAAAACATGTCAAAGCCATTCAACCATTTAGGATTTAATTACGGAGCTCAGCTTCACAAACTGTTTCTGAGCCGTCATTAGCATAATCCTGCCCCTGCGGTCGACAGCAGCGGTCAACCAAAAACCGCTAACTGCAGGCAGAAGTAGTTATCAGTCATAGCAAGACCCATAGGCTTCTGAAGAAACGGGTGGATTGATAGCCTAACTGTATTTGTCTAGGCTCTAACGTTACTAGTCCGTAAAACATGTTGCTAAATGTGATAAATGGAGAAATAAATGCTCATTCTGGTGGAGACTGTGAGGAACGAGGCTGAGCTCTATCAGTGTCTGACTCAGAGTCAGTTTCTGGCTCTGATGGCTCAAACAGGTAGAGCTGGCTCCGTCCCATCATGCTGCTAGCACTAGCTTCCATTGTTGCTGTAGTACACAGAGGCGGCTCCCCTCCGTTTGTGGGCGTGGCTTCAGCACCTCTAACTGACACACCCCCAGAGTTCCACAGCAGAGAGAGAAGTTCTTATTACTTAGTACTTAGCAATTTTCTAAATCTTTCAAATTTGGCTCAGTGGTCAATGACAGATGTTTCTGTGGTGTGACAAACTTATAACAGATTTATTGCTGCTTTACACAGACTTTAAAGTCTTGGTCTTTGAAACCTGGTTTCAACAGGGTGTTTGATACCCAGTGGAGAGACAGCGGGATGTGGTGTGTGGTGTTCTTGTGTGTGCATGTTTGAGTATGTGTGTTCAGCCCATCCCTGCATAGCTCAGATGTACAGACAGCAGAGGAGCAAGAGAGAGAGAAGAGACAGTCAAATGGGGTTAAAGGTCAGCGTAGTCATTTTTAAGAATCTGACAAACCTTGCTCAAGGGCATCTTGACAGCGGCCAGGAAACCATGCTGACACACAGCCCAATTTTAAATTTTTGGTCCGTGCTGGGACTTGAACCTCTTGCTAGGCCAAGCCCTTATGGACTGAGCCACTGCTGCCCCCAAATATTACCTCAAATATTTACCTTTGGTTTGCCTCTAAATTCACTCTCTAAATGTAAAAGTCTGCCCCCCTTTTGTGTTTGGTGATGTTAAGTACAAACTGTACATCACTTTGAAAATTCTGTTTCATTTTTGTTTTAAGTATCTTTTTCTGTCAATGGTGCACTTTAGACAGTTTTACCCTCTGAGACCTCGGAACAGAGGAACCAAACTGAAAAGGACATTTTCTGGTGCAGTTGAGTTTGGGGGAAAAGCTTCATTTGCTTGTTCATTAAGTCCTTACCAGACCAAAAGTAAATGTGTGAAATCAGTGTGAAACATAACTTAAATTACCACATGCTAAGATGTTAGCCCAGTGCTAACATTTTTAACTGACAATGTTTCTTCTTTTCAGTTCGCTGGATGAAGTAAGAAACACCGGCCAACAGCAGGAACATCAGCAGCAGGAATTCCTCACCTCAGTGGAAACAGTTGTCCTCACCATCTTTCTGTCCATCATTATCATCATGACAGTGTTCGGAAACCTGCTGGTGATGGTTGCACTCTGTAAGGACAGACACCTACGGTGAGCCTGTGGTCGTTTGCTATGCTGGAGGAGGTACAGGTTGTTAGATCGCGCTTAAAAGACACTGAATTGACAAAAGTCTGTCAGCTGAAAGCAGAGTCAGTGTAAACACACACCGGTCCTCTCCTTCACTTTAACAAAACTGTGACCAATATGTTCAGTGCTTTCAAATATCTTCAAATATGAAGCCTTTGATGCTGTGGGGTAAAAAGTTTTAGTAAATAAAATGAAAAGGAGTTTTAAAAGATATACAGTATAGTCACTGTCATTTAAAAACGATTCTCTACTCTTTGACTAATCCTGTAATTTTTTATATAAAAGCTTGCACATTTGTAATGTCAGTCTCTTGAAGATTTCTACAAAGTCACATTCATCATCAGCACCTCTCAGGGCTTTGAGTGTGTGTGTGACATTAGAGTCATGTTAGACATGATAAGGGTTCCCAAATTTTTGGGAGTGTCGGAGAATGGTGGTCCCCTGGGACACCACTAATTAACTGAAAATCAGACAGAAACAAACACAACAAAACAAATCAAAAAAAGCCTGAGATACTTAATTCAGCTGATCAGTTGTAAATTTGACCAGCTGTGTGCACATCAGGCCCTGTCAACTCACAGGTGTTGTTTGAACAAAGAAATGGAAAATAAACAACCATTTCTGTTTGCTCAGTTATATACAAAATGTAACCGATAGTTTTGTTTATATTTTAGCAATACTGGATGGGTTGTACAACCCCAATTCCAATGAAGTTGGGACGTTGTGTAAAACAAATAAAAACAGAATAAAAGGATTTTCAAATCCTGTTTAACCTATATTCAACTGAATACACTACAAAGACAAGATATTTATTGTTCAAACTGATAAACTTTGTTTTTTTTTGCAAATATTCACTCATTTGGAATTTGATGCCTGCAACATGTTCCTAAAAAGTTGGGACATGGTCAACAAAAGACTGAGAAAGCTGAGGAATGCTCCAAAAACACCTGTTTGGAACATTCCACAGGTGAACAGGTTCATTGGAAACAGGTGAGTGTCATGACTGGGTACAAAAGCAGCATCCCTCTGTCTTTCACAAGCAAGGATGAGTCGAGGTTCATCACTTTGTGAACAACTGCGTGAGCAAATAGTCCAACAGTTTAGGAACAGTGTTTCTCAATGTACAATTGCAAAGAATTGATGTATTTCATCATCTACAGTCCATAATATCATCAAAAGATTCAGAGAATCTGGAGAAATCTCTGCACATATGCAGCAAGGTTGACAACCAACAGTAAATGCTGTTGTTGTAAATAGTTTTTGATTTTGAAAGGCGTTGTGCTAGTACAGAATACAGCACACAGTGAATTCATACGGTAACTTTTAGCCCTACTTTTTGATTTAATGCTTTCTTCTTATTATTTCTCTTATGTTAGGAAAAAGAAGACCAACTACTTCATTGTGTCATTGGCGTTCGCCGACTTGCTGGTTGCAGTGGTGGTGATGCCATTTGCTGCAATTGAGCTGACGACTGGTCAGTGGCATTATGGAGAGATTTTCTGCCTGGTACGAACTTCTCTGGACGTTCTGTTGACTACAGCATCCATCCTACATCTTTGTTGCATTGCACTGGACAGGTTTGTTTGTCTTTTTTTGCAAGGGGTGATGATGAGGGGAGATTGAGCTTTACTAATGGATTGACAGATTAGATTGTCTTCAAAGATTCACATTATACTCTAAGGTCAATAATCAATTTACCTCTTAACACAACTTTTAAAAATGCACAAAGTCAATCAAATATAGGTAGAACACAACCCTGTGCAAACATGAACCACTCAACTGTATCATCACAACAGCTTTACACTGTGGCATACAGTGAGTGTGTGTGTGTGTGTGTGTGTGTGTGTGTGTGTGTGTGTGTGTGTGTGTGTGTGTGTGTGTGTGTGTGTGTGTGTGTGTGTGTGTTCATGATTGTGAAATTACAGGTATTACGCTATTTGCTGCCAGCCCCTGGTCTACAGGCACAAGATGACTCCCATCAGAGTGGCAGCAATGCTGAGTGGATGCTGGCTCATCCCCACATTCATCTCCTTTCTACCCATAATGCAAAGCTGGAATGTCATCGGCATTGAAGACATTGTAAGTCCTCAGAGATAAGAACAGAAACTGATAAGATGCCGCAGAGTAGGCTCAGAGGTTCAGAATTAATTTCAGACTAGGAGTGCATTTTGCAGTTTGTGAAGCTCTTGTTGCAGCATATCAGTGGCTAACTGTGCAGTGTTAGCGAAGCAGTAAAGAACTGTTATCAGTATATTGTGAAGAGAATAGGGCCCAAAACAGAACCCTGAGGGACCCCTTTTGATAGAGTTAAGTGTGGAGAGTGAATGTTGCTCATACTCACACACTATTTCCTGTTTGACAGGTAATCATGGAACCATTTAAAGATAAGTCATCAAAGCCAACATCACTTAACCTCTGAAGAAGAATAGTACGATCAACAGTGTCAGATGCTTTGGTTAGGTCAACAAACAGAGCAGCACGGAACTCTCCTTTGTCAATGGCAGACACAGTATTGTTAGTAGTAGCTGATACAGTGTAATGCTTTGCTCTGAAGCCAGACTGATGTGGACTTAGAATACAGTTTGTTGAGAGGAATGATTTAAGCTGAGTTTTGATCAATGACTAATTATTACAACAGTGCCTATCTCCGCTTTTATGTAAAGGAACAACATGAGCTGTTTTCCATAGCTGAGGGACCACTCCAGTGTTAAAGGAGAGATGAAATAAATGAGGGACTTGTTTAGCAATAAGAGGTGTACAGAGTTTTAAAAAGTATGGATCAAGATTATCCTCTCCTTTTGCTTCCCTATGACCGATAGCTGAAAGAGCCTCCCTCACAGCAGAGGTTGAGAGGGCCTGCAATGTGAATTTCGTACCATTTAATGGTTTAGCATGAATGAGAGGCTTACCACTAACAGAAGTTCCTGGGTACATCATGACAAACTGATTTCCAGCAGCAGCAAAGTATTTATTGAAGGCAAGCTGCAGTGTTATCTACTAAGCAGTCATTTTTTTATGAAGGACGGGATTGTTGAGGACTCATTTTTACTTAAATTAAATATTTTCCAAAATTTGGATGGATTTGAGGAGGTGTTCAACATTATTTCCAGGTGATACCTTGCTTATGCTTTTCGCAGTGAGGATGTACATTTTTTTCTGAGTTGTAATTATACTTTATGCATCATTGGTATAGAGTGTCTTATTTTGTAGAAGTATTGTTAAGGAGAGGTCATCTACCTGCAGAAGAAGATGTTCTCTCTCTGTCAGGGCAAATAAAGCATAAACCTCCCCAACCTCATATTGCTTGTTTCTAATAACTTCCCCAATCCCCTGCACAATGATAAGGTAATGCAGGGATCACAACACAATCCCAGTCTCTGTGGAAGCTCTCCTGCTGTAAGCAAAGATAACACTTTAACATGCATTTTTTTGCTGGTGTGGATATGTTTGGCACCAGGTTGTTTCAGAACCATGAAATGAGCTGTCCCAAAGACGGAGAGGGTAGATAGCTTTATTCATCCAGAGCTAATGAAATGTACAACTCTTCTGTTTCATTCTGACGGCATCAAAACATTCATCTGTTTTAAAGGCTGGTGGGATTTATTAAGTCCTGTGGCACTCACAAAAAATGTAAGACCTAAATTGACTTGTGTCTGCACATTTCAGACATGTTTTTTTTTTTTTTGTTGAAACAACCTCCAACTCCAGCTTCCCAAAGCCACGGGAACTGACCAGCAAACGTGACATGAGTGAAAGGGCATGCTACAGCATGTCTGAAAACTCTGCATGGTTTCAGTTAAGTTTGTACCATTTGAAAGAAAAGGAACAGATGAGCCTCTGCACTCTGATGGCAAGCTGACTGGAACTAGGTTGTGTTTTGTTTGCACTGCCATTCAGTATGTATACTATGTGATAGAAATCTTCAGATGCTTATAGGTTAGGCTTGTGCTGCCCCATTATACACAATACAAATTCTGCATCATTAAGAGAGTCTTTCATTGATTTCTGAGCCAAGCTGCTTTAGAAGATGAGATGAAATTCCCTTTTTAGCTCCTTCATCTGAAGCATGAGGAGGGCGGGCCTCTTGGTCCAGTGTCCCTCTTACATTTGCTTTCAAATGTTCCCTATCTACCAGTAATATCCTTCATCCTTTAATTATATATATATATATATTATTATATATATATCCCCTTGAATATTATCATTCGACTACAGGCAGCTAAAGTTGTCTTTTGGCCCTTTTCAAAATAGCTAATTTGCTAATTTTCAAGCTGCGGGAAAAATAACATCTAAATTGTAAAAATTTTACTGAAAAAGTTTCCATAATTTATCAGATATACTTAAAATCATCATAAACATCATAAACAAAATGATTTAGCAATATTTTTATGTGGATTTTGTCAAAGGGACATCTCAGTTCCAAAAAAAGAGAGTTTTCTGGCTATTTTTTGGTGGATCAGGCTTTTAATGGTTAATATCATTAGTTACCTGTTAGGGTGCAGTCTCACTGGTCATTCGTACCGTGCCCAGAGCAGCTTCACGGCTTTGTATCATCCCACCTAGATTATTGTAACTCTCAGTCAAACCTCTTTTGATCGGGTCCAACTTTTACAGAATGCCACTATTAGGCTTCTAAACATCATCACATTACTCCTGTCTTGGTGTCCCTACACTGGCTTTCGGTAAGCTACAGGATCCAGTTCAGAGTACTTGTTTTAACTTTCAGAGCTCAACATGGTCAGGCTCCTGAGTATTTGTCTGAGCTACTTTATATGTGTACTCCTGGCAGGACACTCAGGTTTGCTGGTCTCAACTTCTTAACAGTTCCCTGCACTAGACTCAGGACTCGTGGAGACTGAGCCTTTGAGTCAGTTGTGCCGAGATTATAGAACGCTCTCTCCCAGACCCTGAGAGCTGCAACATCTGTCATCGATTTTAAAAAACACCTTAAAACATACTCATTTAGGCAGACGTTTTCTTTGACCCTGTCATCTAACTCTTACTTATAATGTGCTTTTTTTATGATAATATTGCTAATGTGTTTTTTTTCTTCCTGTTTGTTTGTTTTTATGTAGTAATGACTATTGTTTTAATTCTGTAAAGCACTCTGTGAGCTTTCTCTGTGAAAGGTGCTATACAAATAAATGTTACTTACTTACTTACTTCAACCCTAAGGACCAGTTTGTTTGACCAGTGTGACTGCTCTGTATTGTGCTCAGGCACAGTAAACTTCCTTGGCTTTGGCACACTCTGGAGAGGTGTGCTTAGGTGAGGGACACTTCATGCACGAGCACAAGCATGCACATGCAACAAGGACATGGCGTACAATCGCTGCAACCGTACTGGCCAGCAGGGGGAACGGCACTGTGGGGGGCCAATCGTGTTTGAGTGTGGCACGCTATGGATGACCAGTGTGACGGTGCCCTTAGTTGAATGTTGAATGTATCAATAGTCAACACTTTTTAATACCAAGCATACCTCAAGGTTAGCTTGAACAATCATTTACATTAGCAGAATATACTTACAGATCATTTCTTACAGGACAGAATCCTGCAGAAAGATGAAGATTGAAAGAGATCAAGTAGTGTGTCTTCATGCTAATACTGTTTCAATCTGTGTGTCATTATGACCTCATAATGAAGTCACAGCCTATGTCCTGCTGGGTCCTCAGTCCTCATTTCTGTCATTGTCTGCTGTATCCTAGATTGAGGAGAGGAGAGCCCTCGCAGGCGTCTCCAATGACACAAGCTGTGTGTTCCTGGTCAACCGGCCGTACGCCTTGATCTGTTCAGCTGTGGCCTTCTATGTCCCATTAGCTCTCATGGTCCTGGCCTACCAGCGGATCTACGTCACTGCCATGACCCACGTGCGGCAGATCGAGACACTTCAGAGGGCTGGCTCTGCTCCTGTTTCTGGGACAATTCCAGCGATCACAGTGAGATCATCTACTTCCTCAGACCCATTGGAGCACTACCGCTGTAGGACACCCATGGGTTCATCCCGTTCTGAGCAGACTCCGATGGTGAATAGCCGCATGCGTGTTGAGACCAAGGCAGCAAAGACTCTGGCAGTAATAATGGGCTGTTTCTGTCTATGCTGGGCACCATTCTTTATCACTAACGTGGTGGACCCCTTCATCCATTACTCAGTCCCCTGGCAGCTGTGGACAGCGTGGCTGTGGCTTGGGTACATTAACTCAGGGTTGAACCCCTTCCTGTATGCATTTTTGAACCGAGCGTTTCGGAGAGCGTTTCTTGTGATTCTCTGCTGTGGTGATGAGAGGTACGCACGGCAGGCAAGCTGCTCTTATGGACATGCCAACAGAGCGTGCTCAGCTGCATCAGTAAATGGGACATCTATGGCACTAAGGTAAGAGCACAGCAACACACACTTCTTTTGTCTGTCTGTTTGACTTTGACCAGATACTGAACCCTTTGACTTGATACAATTTAAGGGTTAATTTTTTCAGTTCAAAAAGCAGTTGCACTGAGCATTTGATCATTTAAACCATTTCAGTTATTACAAACAACAAAAGGTACAGACTGCATTTAAGAATCAGAACAGATTGATTGTAAAGTAAGTGTTATCAGTTTATTATGTTTAAATATAAAAATGTTGGTTTTGAATCCAGTTTCCTTCCTTGTCTTGAGATAACATTTGTTGTGATTTTGCACTAAACAATTAAATTAAATGATAGATATTTTAGCCATTACACTATTTTGGTTTGTTGAATTTAGGTGTTGCTCTGTTGTGATGGGTCCAGTTTAAATTATCTAAACATCAACTTAAAGTCTGTGTAAAGCAGCAATAAATTTGTGTTATGAGTTTGTCACACCACAGAAACATGTATCATTGACCACTGAGCCAAATTTGAAAGATTAAAGAAATTGCTAATTATGTAAAATTATGTCTGATAATCATGGAAAAATAAGCACTATTCTCTCTGTTGTGGAACTCTGGGGGCGTGTTAGTCAGAGGTGCTGGAGCCACGCCCACATATGGAGGGGAGCCGCCTCTGTGTACTGTACAAGGACGTTACCCACAGTAACAATGGAAGCTAGTGCTAGCAGCAGTGACTAGTAACGTTAGAGCCTAGACAAATACAGTTAGACTATCAATCCACCCATTTCTTCAGAAGCCTGTGAGTGTTGCAATTAAAGATAACTACTTCTGCCGGCAGTTAGCAGTTTTCGGTTGACCACTGCCGTGGACCACAGGGGCAGGGTAATGCTAATGATGGCTCAGAAACAGTTTGTGAAGCCGAGCTCCACAATTAAATCCTAAATGGTTGAATTTGTGACCTATTTAATGTGTTTGGAAGAAAATGGCTGATTTTTCTTTACACTGTCTTTAATGATTTCTGCCTTTTGTTTCTTTTTACATTCTTCCCAACATGCTGAACAATCTTTATGCTCACCTGACTTTTCTTGTGTGATAAATATTTGTACAGTACTTGGCATTTAACAGCTTTATCAGTTCATAAATATTGACATTCCCATTAGCTTAACAACATCTGAACGGAAGTGCAAAGAAACTAAAGTTGACACAATTATGAATGAAGCTAACACAGTTTAATGTTAGCATAGACTTTGACATGACTCACTGAAGTGATAGCAGAGCAGGTAGGCAAACAGAATTGTCACACTGCTTCTCTCAGTCTTTCCATCTCCATCACTACTAGTTTTGGACTTTGTGATCATTGTAAGATTTGTAACTTTTCCTGCCCAACAGTCTTAATTTGGTCTGTGGATAACCAGCCTTTAAAGAAATGGCAGCCTCAAGTAACATCCTGATGAAGCAGTTTGCTTTAAGTCAGTCATTGGGATTTTTCTTTAAATACAGAATCATACAAAGTTTTTATTTCTAACTTTTAATCATCCATTATCAATCCATTAAAGGGATATCAAGCACTCCTTTTGTAGTATAATCCCTGACTGTAAACTTTATTACCTTAGTATTTACTGACCTTACAAAGACCTCAATAAAAAGTGACAGCTACTCTTACAAAACGCTTGTTGGCTTGATCGTGGGCCTCATGTCCTGTTTGAGATATGAGTTGTCTTTTGTCTTTTTGCAGTTGGGCAGAAGAGTATTTCTAGGCTAGCCTCCCTCTAAGGTAGACCTGGGCAAACAATGGCCCGTGGGCTACATCCGGCACTTTGTACGTCCCTGTCCGGCCCGCGTGAGGCCAAATATAAACAACATAAATCAAACAAACATCTGTCTTTTTTTAGCTTTTATTTGGAAATTTGAAATTTTATTTTGAAAAGCATTACGTTGCGTTACTTTTGTATGAACATATGTTTGTATGTGAGTGAAGATTGACCAGGCCACCCTCAAGATGTCGGCTCACGCTAAGAAAAGAAAACTTGATGACGAATGCCGTGTTTTCAACAAGACATGAACTGCCAAGTATTGCTTTACAGACGTTCAAGTTAAAGCAGTGTGCTTAATCTGTGGTACACCGGTTGCTGTGTTTAAAGATTATAATTTGAATCACCACTATACGACCAAGCATGAAGATGAGTACAGAAACTGTCTGATGAAGAGCAAGCAAGGGAGTCTGATGAATTGCTTGCAAAACTACAAACCCAACAAGGACTTTTTACCAAACTTCACACCCCCAGAGATGCAGCCGTCAGGACAAGTTATGTCATTTCTCACAAAATCACCAGAAAAAGTAAGGCGTTTTCTGACGGAGAGTTTAATAAGGAGTGTTTATTGGACTCTGCTGCGCTGATATGCCTGGAGAAAAAGAGCACATTTGAGAGCGTTTCACTCTCCCAACGCAGTGTAACGAGGCAGATTGAGGACATCACGGGAAACTTAGAGCTTCTCACAGACAACTGGTTGCGTTTTTGGTGGAAAATGAGATTGAACATGGTGACATAAGCTATCACTGGCTCAGCCTTGGCAAAGTACTGAAAAGTGTCTGGAACCTGAGAGACCAGATTCAGGATTTCTGTGTTAAGAAAGGTCATGACGTCCCAGAACTTTCAGATAAAGACTGGGTGGCAGACCTCGGATTCGCTGTGGATGTAACTGCACTAATGAACGAACTAAATGTCAAACTGCAGTGCAAGGGCCTTTTTGTGCATGACATGTACAGTGCAGTGAAGGCTTACCTGAGAAAATTGCAGCTTCTCTCAAGCCAAGTGAAAGACAACATTCTGACACTAAAGGAAGCCAAAAGACCAGGTGATCACCTCCAGAAGTACTCAACCATGTTAGAAGCACTGCATGCAGAGTTTTCAAGGTGATTTCAAGGTTTCAAAACTCTTGAGAGTGAAATGCAGTGTGGATGATGCACCAAGTGAAGTTCAGATGGAACTCATTGACCTGCAGTCTGACACACTTCTTGCAGAGCACTTCAGGTCAGTCTCACTGCTGGACTTTTACTCCTCCCTCAAAGAGGAGAACTTCCCACACCTGAGGAGGATCCTAGTCCTCTTTGGATCTACCTATCACTGTGAACAGACATTCTCAGTGATGAAGTTCAACAAATCCAAACACAGATCCTCTATGACTGATGACCACCTCTCAGCTGTCCTTCACATTGCCACTTCAGACATTCAGACAGATTTCAGTGCCCTTGTTCAAGCCCAGAACAGACTGGATTATTCTCACTGAAGAGGTAACATGAGGTGGAAAACGTTACAAGGTATTGTTTGTTTTATTGTCACATAACCTAATATAAATATTTACAGAGTGCTTTATTCTGCTGATTATCAGTACCAGCTAGTCAAAATATTTAATTTAGAGCATTTTACAATGGAAGAGAGTTGGTGGCCCTCTGACACAATTCAGGTTTCTCATGTGGCCCCTGCCACATGAAATTAATTGCCCACCCCTGCTCTAAGGTGTTTAAAAAGTAAGATTTTTTTCATCTGAATTTGTCTTTTTTTAAATACATTTGAGTCTTAAAATGTTTCCCAGAATATCACAGTAGTTCTGAAAGTGTTACAGCAGGGTTTCTGTTGAATGTAATGACTGTGGTTTGGTCTACAGCTGTGCTCTCAACACCAGTCGAGTGGGGATGATGGAATGAGTGACCCGCTTGTGTCTGCACTGTTTAACTCAAACACAAGTGCCTCACTGACGCAGAGTCAATTGCATATGTATGAGACACACACACACACACACACACACACACACACACACACACACAGTTGGCCCCTGACTCTTTAAGTGTGATAACATGATGAAACATGATGACCTCATTACTCTGCTGCAGTCACTCTGTTTATTTCTTGATGGTGGGGGTATGGTCTGCGTGTGTCTCCGTGGTGTCTGTGCATTTCTGGGAGCTTTCCTACTGTGTGTACAGGAAACAGAGAAACAAACAGTGTTAACGCCAATCTGATGTCCTCAACTGAAACCTGCCTTGGAAAGAAAACAGACTCAGACAATCATGTTAGAGCCAGCAGGATACTGGAAAGTGAAAGTACTTGTAGAATGACATGTTAGTTATTAAGTGTTCCTGGGCAGTCTAGAGGGTTGGACGATGTGTGTCTGTGAATGTTAATTTGGGTGCTGCCTTGTGTTCTAGTGTTTAAAATCCCCCAAGAATGTAATGTTGGAATAACCCTATCCTTAATTACTACATAACACATCTTAATGATTGAGTACGTTAAAGTTCTGCGACTAAATTCTGCACTTAAATAGCTATTGACTTGTGCATGTGCTAAAGATACACTACAATGCCCTCTAGAGAGCCAAAACCTGTGCTAAATTGCCCCCTTGGCTAGTTAAAACATAAAAAACTGCCCTCTTCATGTCAATAACGCACTCTGAAGTGCCCTCCTTGTTGGCAAAAAAATGTGCGCTTAAGTGCCCTCTTTGGAGGAAAAAAACCATAAAGTGCCCTCTTGGCTATGGAGGTGATAAACTGAGCATGTATGTTTTTTGACCACCATGCTCTGCATTCAGTGAATGTGACACAGAAACAACCTTTATTCTCCTGCATCTTGTGAAATACAGTTGTTCTTGTCGATCATTTTTAGATTTATAATCCAAAGATGGCTTTTCTCTGTAGTTCCTCCAGTTTGGGGCCAGTTCTTCTCGATAGCTGTGAAAATATTTAGATTCTTGAATTCTGATGTTTTTTCATTGAAAAGTGTTTTTTTTTTGTTTATGTTATATGGATTTTATTCTTCTGTTCTCATTTTGTCACAATGAAAATAGGATCAAAGGTCCTTGTGGATGAAAATTGCCACAGCCTGTTATGTTCTATACATGACAGCAGTTTGCAGACAAACAGTGAAGCTGCATGTGTTTGGGATCCCCAGTTTTTACTTCAGACAGGTTGTAAAAGCTCAGCATGGTGTCAGCGCCGATGGTTGCAGAGGATTGTTGTGTTGTTGCAGTATTTTCATTCATCACAACAGAAATTCCAGGATAGTCTGAATTGATTTTGAATGAATCATTGATTGACAGATTATTTTTGCTCTGCCCCAATGAAAATCCTGGGGCCATTTATGTAGTGGTTCTAAAGGCAAACACACACACACGGATACTAATAATGTAGACCCTCAGAGCTTTACCAGTTGATAGTAGACACTTGTTTGTGGTTGTAGTCATAACACATACCCTGTGTTGTGCCCAGTGGTAAAGAAAGAGACATGTAGACCATCTGAGACAGGTTAAAGCTGCAGCCTCCAGGCTACATGTGCTTGTCATCAGAAACACTGTACAATATTTGTTTCTCTTCACTTTACATATAAAAACCTGTAATCATGTAATTTGCTATTATTTTTTTCCAGTTTTAAGAATATTCAATTCACTTACATTTCAAAGCTTTCCATGAAAGTGTGAATTCTTAACAGTCTGAGTTCACTGCTAACACCATCATCCATCCTTTTTTACCACATACACTGTACAGACAAAAGTATAAAGACACCCCTCCAAATCAGTGAATCCAGGTGTTCCTATCACTTCCATGGCCTCAGGTGTATAGAATCAAGCACAGACAGAACAGGTCACTTTAAGGAGCTCACAGAGTTCAAGCAAGGTACTGTGATAGGTGGCAACCTGTGCGTTAAGTCCATTTGGGAAATTTCCTCACTGTTAATTATTCCAAGGTCAACTGTCAGCAGTATTATAACAAAGTAGAAGCAACTAGGAACAAGAACGACTGAGCCACAAAGTGGCTTTGTAAAATGACAGAGGGAGGTCAGGGCATGCTGAGGCCCACAGTGAGCGGAAGCAGTGTTGAATGTATTCATTGAACGCTCTCATATTTTTGTGAACAGTGAACTGAACAGCTCAGTTTATAACTTACGAACAAGAATGTGAACGTAGTTCTCTCCTGGGGCAGCTCACAATCCAAGAGGTACTGAGAGACACTGAGAACTGTGTCAGATCTACTATGGAAAATAAAACACAGATTTAAGCAACCTGTTTTGAGCTGTCCTGCTTTATGGCATATTGTTTTAGTGCTGAAAAACTGAATATCTGTGATGCTTTAACAGCATACAGGGATCCATATATTAGTGAATTGAGGGATAGAGATTAAAGCATAGATGATTCTACCTGAAAAGAGGACTAAACGTGAACCAGTTCATTATTTGGATTTGATTTTTTGGATTAAAAAAATGAATATAAACTAGTTCATTTTAACGGGTGTGAATTGAACTTTGAGCATGCTCACTTTCTGTGTGAGAAGTTGCCAACTTTCTGTAAACACACTCCTAAACCTAAAGCTGTCATAGCTGCGAAGGGTTGACTAACTCCACATTAAGATTAAAGTTCACGTGTGTGTAAAGGCAGATACTGTCCTGATGCTTTTGGCAGTGTGGTATATCAGGGGTCACTTTACCTGGTCATGTTTTCCAGCTCTTTTTTGAGATACAACCATTCGAACAAACCTTATGGGTTATACCAGGAGGTCCCTACATACAAACCATTGGAGCACCCTTCATCTTGATCTTGTGATGTAACTGTCCCATAATTTGGTCTTTGTGTGACACACTGTATTAGCATCTTTAAGTATCTGTATTTTTTCTACCATGGTATGACATTTTTGTCCTCTGTGGTGTCTCTGTGATCCTCTCAGCTCCGTCATCATCCCTTCTCCAGAGTAGTTCACATCACTTTAACAATGTGGGCTGAATGTGTGAGCTTGAACTGAAGAATAAAATAATAGGAATGAGTCAGACGTTTCAGCTTCATGTGCACAAACTGGACTGCAAATTACAAATGACCCACTGACTAGTTTTTTTACAGGCATATGTGCTGATTTCAGCCACATATTGAAAAATATCTATTATGTAATTGGTCATAAAACACTTTCAGGAAAGCAGAGCTCTGCTATGAGTGCTTGGTTCCAGTAAGCACTGGGTGACTGATAGGATAAATAACAAGCTCTAACTCAGAACGTCCGCCTCTTCCTGTGGCAGTAAATCAGGCTTAGCTTTGTCTGTCCTACATTCACCTTAAATTATCCTTAAATCCCAGGCTCTGGAAAACATCAGAATACATCTGAGCTGTCAGCTCTTTTATCGTCTTGTAAAATCAATCTGATTGTTATGCGTTTTGACTGTTTGGCCAAAGTAAGCATCTCTGTTCTGAATCTTGAAAATGGTTTAATATGGATTCTCACTGGAAAGAGGGTCATGTGGGAACAGGAGTGACTTTCTGCTTCAGGCTCTGTCTCTATGCTCAATCAGTGCCCCAGTACCTTTCCTGCCCAGGTTCTTTAGTGTTTTGTTTGTCGGGGTAATGTAAAGCATTCAGGTCCATGTTAGGACATTATAATTTGAGCTCAGAGCAATGGTTTAAGTATTCTAAGGGAATCAGTCATCAGTCATTGTGTTCTTGATCTGTGTGTTATGAAACTACATTTTTTCCTTTATGGTTCTTATTATTGTTCCAAATGATAAGCTGACTTGAGTTGTGTTTCCTAATGTCAGCATGTCTACAGTATATCTCATCATATATATTGTTCAACTGTGGTGGTTCAGGCAGAAACACCTTGCAGGTATGAAGGTGTGACGATGTAAATGAGATTTAGCTCTTGGGGGAAAAACGAGCATGTTTTGTTCAGCATGGACATTAAGTTTACGCAGAGTGTAAACTTTCCTGTCTGTGATTTATGACAGGACTTGAATGATTTATCAATGTTTGATTGGAACTTAAAATCCTCCAGCTGCTCCTCGCTGCAGCTCAGTTTTCTCTCTGTCCTTCTTCTTTTTTTTTCACTCAGGGGATATTAAGCTTCTATCTCTTGCGTCTTCCTGAACATTCCAGTGAAATGTCTGTCTTCTGTCTCATAATCACCTTCTTCATTTTAACATCATGTTTCTCTTTTTCTGTTACCGTCTTAGATAAGATTTCATGTTTGGAATTTGTACAATTTCATCTGTTTTCAGCTGTATATATATATATATATATATATATATATATATATATATATATATATATATATATATATATGAAACATTCCTCAGAGAGTTTGGTTCATATTGACATGAAAGCATCACGCAGTTGCCGCAGTTGGACACGGTCAGCAGCAATACTCAGGTAGGCTGTGGCGTTGAGACGATGCTCAATTGGTACTAAGGGGCCCAAAGTGTGCCAAGAAAATCTCCCCCACACCATTACACCACCACCAGCCTGAACCATTGATACAAGGCAGGATGGATCCATGCTTTCATGTTGTTGACGCCAAATTCTGACCCTACCATCTGAATGTTGCAGCAGAAATCGAGACTCATCAGACAAGGCAACGTTTTTCCAATCTTCTATTGTCAAATTTTGGTGAGCCTGTGTGAATTGTAGCCTCAGTTTCCTGTTCTTAGCTGACAGGAGTGGCACCCAGTGTGGTTCTCTGCTGCTGTAGCCCATCTGCCTCAAGGTTCAATGTGTTGTGCGTTCAAAGATGCTCTTCTGCATACCTCGGTTGTAACGAGTGGTTATTTGAGTTACTGTTGCCTTTTTGTGCAAGTGCAGTAATTATTTTTTGGCACCTTGGAACAGCAGAAGAAGGGAGGAACAGTTACATTTCATCACTGTTTAAGTTGACAAAGCTAACTTAATCCAAAATTCCATATTCAGCAAATATTTGCAGTTTTCTGAATCTTCATCTTGTGAAAAGATTTGTGCTATAATATGGACGCGTTATGTTGGAGTCTGAATCAAATAAACAAATCATATTTGATTTTTGGGGGTGGGGGGTGGGGGGCGCAGATTGGGCCAGTGGGTCTTGATTAAACTTTGGGAATCACTGCAGCTCAACACTAATAAATATACTTGGCAATATCTAAATAAAAACTTAATCAGAGCCTGAATTTTTTCCTTGTAAAGATCTTGTCCAGCCCTCATGAAAGCAAATAGTTTCTGTCTTTATTAGTGGAACAGATAAACAGTACAGGAGCTGACAACAATGGACTTTAAAAGCTTTGGAATTTTGGATGTCTCAATCAAAGCGATCAGTTTTAAAGGAATCAATATCTACAGTAAAAGAAGAGGATGAAATCCTTTGTGCACAGTGAGGGATAAGTGGTGCAGAGAAAGGACAGGGATGGAGCAATGTGGAGGCGTTCAGCCACAGAGATCTTTCTTGTGTATGTATTTGTACATCCAGTGATGAAGCTGCTGTGTCTGATAACAACAGGCAGAAGGAAAACCTTCTTCTTCAGTGTTGTTTTCATCAGCAATGATGAAATTATTTCTTGACGCCCCTTTTTTTCATGATGATAACGAGATGGTGATGAGCTAAACGTGGCTCTTTGATGACTAAAACACGACGAGGCGTCTGTGTGTTTTCTTGAAGAGACGAGACTGGAGGAAAATGTTGGCGGGTGGTCTGTAAGACGTTCAGAAAGCAGGATATTTATCTGTCCAACACAGACACACATTGAGCTTAAAGATTCTTTTACAACCTAAATCACCATGAAGATGCACACCGGTGATGACCCAATATATCTGACAGGGATTTACACACACAGCAGCCTAAAGAACTGTCGGTCCCTGGAGGGGAAATAACTTTTTACAAGTGGTTTTGTTGGAGTGCTTCATCACAACATACCTGCCTCGGATACCTACCTGTTCAGGTGTGATGCTCTTAAAACTAGCCACTGAACGTTCATGTGAATCACAAAACAATTTAACACTGATTGAAGATACTGTTATCTTACCTGTAATGAAGTGCTGACAACAGATGTACATTTTGATTTTAGATCTCAAAGACGATCAAACTCATCCTCCTGCTGGATCGCTTGAAGCCACTGCGTTCATCCCCTCGGCTCAGTGCTTCCATTCGGTAAAATATAAAATTTAAGATTGTTTTTTTTTTTCATCTTATTTGCGGTATAAAAAGCTGTTGTAGACACAACAGCTCCTCACCATTGTGGAAAGCATTTTTTCCCCCCTCAGTGTGAACCGGATATGATGTTTTGTGGGCGTTCCTCTTAATGCCGACTGTATGTATATTTAGCGCCTTTTCAGACCCCTGTAGACTCTTTTTAATTATTTAACACCTGAGCCTCAAAATGCCTGCCTGGACCTTTTTGCTTATTGTGACTGAAAAATGGTCAAAAATCGTCCTGTGAATGAAAGATTTCTGGAATACTTGGAGCTTTCAATATCAGGAGTTATTTTAGGTTGACTGCATGTTATATGAGAGATTTATGAGAGATGAGATTTTTTGTGGGGAAATAAGGAATAGAGTAGAATATAACTGTCTGCAAAAAAGAAGAAAACAGAACAGTGAGTAACATACTCTGTCACTGATAATTGTTTGGTAGCTTCAGAAAAGCGTCTCCAGTGTTGAACTCATCCCACACTGATCCCACCAACCACTCAAAGAAGAGGAGCTCATTAAACGCTGCGTGATAAAGAGTGAGGGTGTGATCACACCTGCAAACACTCCAAACTATTCCTGAAATGTCAGTTATGTTGTGTTTGGTTTGTTTTGGTGCAGACGACACATTTGGCAGAATATGAATGTCTTAGCAAAGTGACTCATATGAATCACCAGCAGTTTATTTACTGGTCAGAGTTTTAATAACCTGTCATTCTGGCATGTTGTGACATTAAGCAGTTAATGAGCACAAACAGCACGATGAAGTTTGTTTTTGTTTACCTTTTAGCATTAACACCTGCTGCAAATCTGCTGTTGGGATTTCTCTGTTGCTGCCATCCTTTGTGTTCTTGGTCTGAGTGAAATGTTGTCGATACTGTCGCTGTGTTCTTCTTTTATTTGATTCAGTACCATGGTCCAACGGGATATTTCAGTCCATTCAGGAGGTCAGCTGAGTGTCAGGGCCGCCAAAGTGCCAAAAACCTGTGTGGGTGTGTAGCGGCTGACATGGTTTTAGCTTCAGGTGGATCACATACTTTACATTTCTCCGTCTGCTC
Source organism: Labroides dimidiatus (assembly GCA_030710495.1). Taxonomy (NCBI): domain Eukaryota; kingdom Metazoa; phylum Chordata; class Actinopteri; order Labriformes; family Labridae; genus Labroides; species Labroides dimidiatus. The sequence goes on from CM061157.1 coordinate 5,764,389, forward strand.
CAGACAGACGGACATAATGGACTCATGTCAGATACAGACAGTATTAAAGCTATAAGGGCTCAGTCTAAATCTGACATAAACACCGGCAGTCAGCATGTGCAGAGCTGATATTACATTGAAGACGGGGTTTAAGTGTTCTGAGGATTTGTTTGTTCTTTTTTTTTTTCCTTTTTCTGAGCTTGTGCTTCCACTTTAAGCTGTCTGCAGAGCAATTCCCCTCAGTGGAGGGATAAAGATATAAGTCAGTTCATTTCAGTTCACCATGTTAAATTGTTTTTTGTTTGGACTTTGTGTCCTCAGTTAAGGCCTGAGCATACTGTATGTTAAAGCTGTCAGTATGTCTGTTACAGATTGGTGAATATGTTTGTGAGCACAGCAAAACAGAAACATACACGTCAGAAAACAGTAGAAAGAGGGTTAAAAAAGGATGAGAGGATGGTGAAGAGAGGCAGTTTACTACATTTATTTCACAAATTATTCTCTGCCAAGTTTGGCTGCAAATTCATGCCAGGAATTGTTGATCACATGGTTATCATAGTGATCTCAGTGTGGTGAATCATATAAATGCCAGTATTTGTTGTACTTCGGACACAAGGGGTCCCTGCTAATCCACATGTTTCCGTGCTGAAGTTAGAAATTTTCAGAGGTGCGTGACAGAAGTTTTCGTGAAAAGTGCTGCTCGATGACAAATCTGCGTGGACACGTTGAGCATAAATCAGGCTTCAGGAGCAGTCCAGGACAGAACTGGCCCTCCTGATAAGTCAGCTCAGTTTCTTCCTGTCCCTGTCTGGTGGTAGACGGTTTGATACACATCCAATACTCATTTGCTGATGGCTGTATTGTTGGAGAACTTCTGGAGGTGACGGCTCTTAGAGCTGTAGCTGAAGTCTGAGGTGGGGCCCCTGTGCTGCAGACCACCATGTCCAGCACACAGTCCGGAAGCCTGACAAAGTGTGACCTGTCGGTGAGGTAGTGGATGGTCCATGCAGCCAGGTGACAGTCTACTCCCGCTCTTTCAAGCTATAAGGAGTCTACAGGGGTATTTTTCACGTTTTCCAGTGAAACAGACTTCAGAGAGCATCATGTAGTATTTACCTACTACAGAGGCATCTAAGATCACCAAGAAATACACAATCAGATACCATGCTGTGTGGAGAACAGCTGAACATGCCCTTTGCGTGATGGAATGATAGCCAAACAAACTGATGAGAGAAGGAAGCACAGATTAACAGCAGTGGAGATGATGGTAAAAGTGAAGTGTTGACTGAAAAGGTTGATTTGTGGCAACAGCACAAGATTTCCTGTAAAATGTTCCACCTTTGGTGTCAGGCTGTGGTAAATGTTTTTCATTTAACTCAAAGCTCCACCGTGTCTAACAGACTCCTAAAACCACTTCTTCACTGAGGACTCTTCGTGTTTGGCAAGCAGAGTACACATCAAATCTGAGCAAAGAATCGGGTTAGCTCCAAACAGTTGTCCTGTGAGTAAACATCATTCCTGAGGGATGACTGTTAAACCCAGATGCAGATTGTGAGTAATACTGTTATGTGTAGGAAACATTTGCTTATCAGATGATCTGCATTTCTGCCTGAGAACTTGATGAGTTTTTGATAAAGTTAGTGCTTATAATGAAACCTTAGATAAGCAGAAGCCGTAACATGAGGCGAGAGCATGAAATACATGATGAAATGAGACTTAACTGCTCATGTGTCAGACATCTCTTACTCTTCTTCCTCATGTTCAGAACAGATAGTTGATAATTTCTTGTTTTACAACCCCAATTCCAATGAAGTTGGGACATTGTGTGAAATGTAAATAAAACTAGAATACAATGATTTGTAAATCCTGTTTAACCTTTATTCAACTGAATACACTACAAAGACAAGGTATTTATTGTTCAACTGATAAACTTTATTTATTTATCTATTTTTAAATATTCACTCATTTTGAATTTGATGATTGGGAAAGTTGAGGAATGCTCCAAAAACACCTGTTTGGAACATTCCACAGATGAACAGGTTCATTGGAAACAGGTGAGTGTCATGATTGGGTATAAAAGGAGCATCTCTGAAAGGCTCAGTCGTTCACAAGCAAAGATGGAGTGAGGTTCACCACTTTGTGAACAACTGCGTGAGCAAATAGTCCAACAATTTCTAGAACAATGTTTCTCAATGTACAGTCACAAAGAATTGATGTATTTGATCATCTACTGTCCATAATATCATCAAAAGATTCAGAGAATCTGGAGAAATCTCTGCATGTAAGCAGCAAGGCTGAAAACCAACATTGAATGCCCGTGACCTTTGACCCCTCAGGCAGCACTGCATTAAAAACCAACATCATTGTGTAAAGGATATTACCACGTGGGCTCAGGAAGACTTCAGAAAACCATTGTCAGTTAACACAGTTCATCACTACATCTACAAGTGCAAGTTCAAACTCTACCATGCAAAGACAAAGACATACAACACACATTGTGGCTTCGTAGTAAAAGAGTGCGGGTACTAGACTGGTCTGTCTGCAGTCCAGACATGTCTCCCATTGAAAATGTGTAGAGCATTAAGAAGAGCAAAATATAGCAACAGAGACACCGGACTGTTGATCAGCTGAAGTTGTTCATCAATCAAGAATGGTAAAGAATTCCACCTCCAAAGCTTCAACAATTAGTGTCCTCAGTTCACAAACACTTATTGAGTGTTAAGAAAAGGAAAGGTGATGGAACACAGTGGAAACATGAGCCTGTCCCAGCGTTTTAGGAACATGTTGCAGACATCAAATTCAAAATGAGTGAATATTTGCAAAAAAAAAAAAAAAAAGAAAAAACAATCAAGTTTATCAGTTTGAACAATAAATATTTTGTCTTTCTAGTGTATTTAGAGTAGTGTATTTACCAAATTTCCCCTTGGGATTAATAAAGTATTTCTGTTTTAATTGAATATAAGTTAAATAGGATATGCAAATTGTTTTATTCTGGTTTTGTTTTTTTGTTTTTTTTACATGAACAGTTTTTGGTGTAACCAGAGCCAGATTTTTACTCTGTCAGGGTCAGTTTTGCCTCAGCGTTCTGTTGTTCACCACTGACCTGACATTAACTCTGTAAAATGAGTGTTTCCACTGTGGAGAAGAACATTTCATAGTTATTTTCACACTACATTCTCATCTGCTTCTCTGCAATCTTCTCTATGCTCTAAGCAGTCCAATTGACCAGGCTTTTTGAAAGTCTCTGTACTGGTTGTGTTTTTCAGCTTTTTGTTCCCTTGACAACAGCAAGCAGGTAGGACAAAATGATGATTTTCTTATGGGTTAGTCATCAAATTGGGTCACAGATTGATTCCGTGTAATGTACTTGAAAGACACAACAGAAACGTGAAGTGGGCTTTTTATTCCAATAGATTATGATCCTCAATGGAGACATATGAACCGAAAGCACTGTTTAAAAAAACTCAGAGCTTAAAAATCTTTTTTTGACGGATTCAATTGGAAGCTCACCCAGAGACCTGCAGCAGCTTCTAGATTTGAATTTGCCTTCAGTTATAAGAGGCAGTACATTGCCCAAGACAGGACAATGAAGGATGACAGGCAGCTTGAAGGGAGGTGTGTCATTGGCTGTCAGATCTGCCAAAGTCTGTCAGGCCTGATGTTCTACTGCTTTCCAAATACACTCTGGCTGCAGAAAACTTTGCCAAAAGATAAAATCTAAAAATCCAGGTTCTTCATACTTCAGATATAATGACTGACTGTGTTTGTGAGTGTGTTCGTACTTTAAGGCAATTATGTGTGTGTTTGATTGACAGAAAGATTATGCTGTCCATCCACTCACGTTGTAATAATCAAAACTGTATTGCAGCAGAACACTGTGTTTGCCATCCAGGCTTTGCATCTCATCGTTCCCCTCAGATTAATATACATGCTGAAATCAAGGACTGATGTGATAATAATTTCATACCCCTGTATTCAAAGCTTTCATTCTACTGTTTGGTCTACAGTCCAACCCTCACATGAAGTCATAAACTGCTGCTCCTTTGCATCAGAAAGAGTCACATAAGGTGGCTTGGTCACTTGGTAAGGATGCTTCCTGGACGCCTCCGTTTAAAGGTGCTCCAAGTATTTCCAACTGAGAGGAGGCCCAGGGACAGACCAAGCATGGCGGAGGGATAAAGTTACAAAGGCATAATAACACTGAGCCGAGTCGAACAGGCTCCTTAATAAACAAAAACAAAGCTCAGAAGACGACAAATGAGATCGCAGCTGACCAGGAACTGAACTCTCAGAAGAAACTCCAACAAAACACAAAGGTGGCCGAGTAGCTGGGGTCGAAACGAGGCCAAGAGACGACAAATACTTTTTGGAAGACTCTCAAAACGAAGAGTCATACATCAGAGTAGAGTGTGGTGAAGACATGGCACACTGGAAACACATGAGCAACCTCTCACTGCTTCTGATGGTGAGAGCATGAGTCAGCACTGGGGCCAGGACCTTAAGTTTATATATAAACCTGCTCCACATCAGGGCTAATCAGGCACACACACCTCACCATGATGATTACCTCACTGAATCCCCCTGTCCCCCTGGCACTGAGCGGTTTAGAGTTTGGTGCCTTGCTCAGGGGCATCAAGCTTTTTATAGCTCATTTTTTGTCCTTGCTGCTGAAACCAAAGTGGGAGGCGGTGGAGAAGGGCCTGAAACAGGACATGGGCATCTTGGCTGAATACTTTTTCCTTTGCTTTGCTGCTTTGGATCATCAAGGAGGAAGTGGGGCCTGTCAGACAGTACAGCATGCGAGTGTGGGGAGCCTGAGCAGACTGCCAACCACATCATAACGACCTGCCCCCTGTACAAGCCACCTCAGAGTGGAGCTGACACAAGGGGTGTGGCTAAATGACACGGCTGGATGTTTGAAGACGATACACGACAGAAGAATTCATTATCAGAATATTTAAAATGTTTTAAATATGGCTTTACTGTATGTCATAGCTGTGGACACACTTATTTTCAGCACACTGAAAACCAGATTTGATAGTTTCAGGTTTGGGACTCTTCGTCAAATTTGAAATTTAAACAGAAGCAGGGAGGTGCTGATAGAATTACTGTTACATATATTCATGATGTCTGTGCTGAATTTTGTCCACATAAAGTCTGCAGGGAGTTGGTGAGGTCATTCACTCCTCAAAAACCAAACATCAAACACAGAGGATTTTCTGCCCCAGAAACCAAGATCAGACAGGAATATTAAGGAGCAGTTTGTCTCAGTCAGTCTCAACATTGTATGTTTTTGAGCTGCCACATTATGAATGCAGAGGCAGTGATCACAAAAGATAAACTTCATTATTTAGCCAAGAGTTTGTCAACATTTAGCCTTCATTTAGCTAACCTTTAGCTTTGGTCAACATTTAGTCATCATTTAACCCCCCTTTGGTCAACATTTAGTCAACATTTAGCCAACATTTGGCTACCAGTTAGCTAACATATAGCCAACATTGAGCTAACATTTAGCCAACCTATAGCCAACATTTAGCCAACCTATAGCCAACATTTAACCAAGATTTAGCTAACATTTAGTCAATATTTAGCCAATATTGAGTCAGCATTAAGTCAACATTCAGCTTACATTTTGCCAACTGTTAGTCAAAATTTAGCCAATATTGAGTCAACAATTAGCTAACATTTACAATTCTACTATTCTACAATTTCATTTAACAGACACTTTTTTTTCCAAAGCAATGTACAACACAAGCAAGAATTTAAACAAGAAGGAGAAACCTTATTAAGTGCAAAGAAATGCTTCAAGTTAGTTGGGTCACAGTTACTCTGCCATGAAGTGCCCACAGAACACCCCCCCCCCCCCTTTTTTTGTTTTCTATCTAAATAGTGGCCACAACTTGAATTCAAAATTTAGCAGCAATCAATATTCAGTGCTTTCATTTGTTAAGAGCTCAGTCTGAGAGCTTCTGATCTGACCCCTGAGGACAAAGAGGAGAAGGGTCAGATTAAGTGCCAAAGTGTTCCCTGAACAGGTGAGTCTTCAGACCTCTCTTAAAAGTAGAAGGGGAATCTGTGGATCGTAATGAGTTGGGTAATTCATTCCACCATTTCGATACAACAGAGGAGAAGAGTCTAGCTAGAGATTTAGAGCCATGATGGGCTGAGAGCACCAGGCGTCTCTCACAGGCATACAGCGCAGCAGGCGGGAAGGAGTGTAGACCTGGATGAGGGACTCAAGGTAGGAAGGAGCAGGCTCCTTCATTTAGCCAACATTTAGCTTAAATTTTGTCACCATTTAGCCAATATTTAGCTCACATTTATTCTGTGAGTTTTGGCTCAGGTCCTTATCCTCAACTGCAATTAATGCTGAGCACTTTAGTTTTTTTAATGAGCTTCTAAAAAGAAACGTTAATGCACACATACAGAAAAAATAAATAAAAAACTACTCAATGATAATACCCTTATCAATGTCCACTCTGTGTACGTTGTGTGAATGTTCTATTAAATGCTTATTTTGAGTTAGTATAGTTTCTGATTTTTTGTGGGGTACTTTCTATTTTTAGGCTGAAGTTCTACTGACTCATTCAGTGTTTTCATTCAGCTTTATCTCAGGAAGACAGACCCCAATCTTCATTTATGAATGACTGGAGGTTATGGAAAGAAACGTCTGCCTGAGAAATTAGGCTGGCCTGGATAAGAGCAGCAGAGGTCTTGTGCATGTAATATCAGGAGAAAAAGTCATTATTGAGGGGGCTGACTGTTTCCAGCAGGAAAAAAAAACAGCAGGAGATAAATTCTGGATTTCCAGAGCTTTTAGAGTTCTTTCAGTGTGTCCGAGTATACCATTAGTATATTATATACACATATAGGAACTGACGTCCATTTTTGTAAACGTCCCTCTCCATCCATCCTCAAATGTTCTCAGTGTGATTTAGATCAGGGGAAGATGCAGGATGGTCCAAAGAGTGAGCTTATTCCTCTGGAAGAAGTCCTTTGTCAGGCGGCCATTGTGACCTGCAGCGTTGTCACGTTGAAAAACCCAGTCATTAGCACACAGACCAGGGCCCTCAGTCATGAAGGATGCCCCCTGCAACATCTCCACATAGCCAGCTGACGTTTGATGCCTCTGAACAACCTGAAAACTGGTGCTACTGAAGTGAAAATAAATGAGTAAATAGCTCCATGCTTACTTGGATTTCATGTTCAAAGTTGCATCCTTTGACTATGTTTGTTGTTTTGTTTTCTGTGAAATAATGAAGCCTTACAGGCCCGGATAGGGAGTACAGAATAAATTCACATTGCCAGACAGCCACTGAATTTCCCTCAGGTGCTGGAGCTGTGCAAGCAGGGCTCCAGTCTGTACCATCTCTTTTATGTTGTGTGTGTGTGTGTGTGTGTGTGTGTGTGTGTGTGTGTGTGTGTGTGTGTGTGTGTGTGTGTGTGTGTCTTTCTCTGTGTTATTCACATAACTATATAAATCTTTTGCTTCGATGATTTGTCAAAGCAACATCACGCAAACACAATTTATGATCAATGAGCAAAAAAAGTGGAGGTTGAGATTTTCAAAATGGTGACCTGTGAGTTCTGATGCTAATGCTGTGCTTTCAGGCTAACGCTAACGCTCCATCCTGTTGCAGTGCTCCTCAGTGTTCCTGTGAGAAACCCGGCTCTATCTCCCCTCTCCATCAGGACTCTTCTTTGGCTGCTTTCACCCTCATAGCGAGGAGATGAGAATGAAATTTGATTATTTAATGTCCCAGAAAGATATTAGCGTAAAATGAAAGGAACACAAACTGCTCGCCTATCTCCTGTTGATCAGTCTTAAGGTCACGTTACAGATCACATGATGTTTTCACAGTAGTGACATGATGTCTGTTATACAGGACAGTGATGTTAGTTCATGACTGAGATAGAGACACGAGTTTGGAGAGGAAAAAAAAGAAGAGGAAGATAAAATTCTCAGTATAGTATTCTTGCTTGTGTTGTACGTCACTTTGGACGTCTGCTATATGAAACTTTAGAATTGTAGAAAATGAAAAGCAACTTCTTTGCTCCTCAGACAGCAGTAACACGACTGTCAGCCTGTATCCATCTCACAGCAGACATGTCAGCACATCATATGAAGAAAAAGAGAAAAGAGACTTCTGCTTTTCCAGTTCTTATTCTATAAATACGCATGTATTAATTTTTAAAACTGAGAAGTACTTGATGTCACCTGGATACAGGTGAGGACTTTGTGACAGTAGCAGGACATTTTTCGTTGGTCCTCTTTGCGTCTGGTTTGTTTTCCAGCATCTCTGTTGAGAACATCCTCATGAAAATGCCATTGCATGCAGAAGGACTTCTGCCATGCAGTAGCCATGTTCTCGCACGTACAGCATCAGTATATCTCTCTAGTCCAGGACTCTCAAACTCAAATTACCAGGGGGCCACTTCAGGTGATACAGATTACAAGAAAAACCCACTGGAGCAGCTGTCCTTCAACATGAATTATTTCACAGACCTGTTTGTCTTTCTGTCTGAAAGCTTTCTGCTGACACCTGAGAGCTTCTTCTCAGTCAGCTGGGCCACATTTTCTCTGAGGGAGGTGGTTCAGGTCAAACCCTCAGTCTGTCTTAAAGATGGTCATCACTCAGTCTGGACCTGGTCTTTGAACGGCCTCCTTTCTTTCTCTCTGAACACATTTTGTTGTGCTGACAGCTCCTTCTTTAGCGGTGCAGCTCGTTGTGTCCGCTCCTCTCTCTGCTTCTATTACAGACTACTCCATGTTTAGTTGATTAATGCAGCGTGAGGTTATTAAACTTTCTCTTTACATATGAGAGAGGTGTAATTCAACCTTAAATTCCACAGAAATAATCATTTTCACACTTCTTCTGAAACACTCCATGCCTGACCTCATCCTTTCCTTTGGTCTTTTAAAAAGACGTCTTGCTTTAACAACATTTTGAGGACGTTGGCAGGGTGACAGATGTTTAACACAGTAATTATGCTGCGTTCATGGTCAACTTGGAAATTAGTTATTTCATCCCAACACTGGACCAGGCCATCAGATTTCATTATAAATTGATATCAAGTGGCAAGCCACATAAAATGGTTTCACAGGCCGTATCTGGTCCACGGGCCATGATTTTGAGACCCCTACTCTAGTCTGTCTGACAGTGACCAGCCAGTTTCATACCCCTGGACTCCATCTTTCACTCGCCCTTGGCAATGCCCCCAAATACAGTTAAATAATGATCGTATGAGCATTCAGATCCTAATTGTAATGTGTGGCCCTAACCAACAAGTTCATGACTCAAGAACATACTCACCAGGGGGTGGTTGGTGGCGATGACCTCATCTTATTGACATTAATCCAGTTATGGCACACTGTGTCCACTTTAGACCAAAGTTTTTGCCCTTGTTCTACCGAATCAGAATACAAACACATCTGATCAAAATTTTGGAGTTTCAAAATCCATAAAGAAGAAATGAGAGAGAGACAAACATATGTTGGAGGCCATCAGGACCGTCAAGGTGACATTTTTTCTCCTCAGAGAATCAAACTTTCTTCCTCCTTTCAGTGTCCCATGTTTGCTGCTCTCTTCAAAGTCCAAACGGGTGATTTTGTGGCGTTGAAGGAGACGAGGCCTTTGAAGAGGTTTTTTCTTCTTAAAGCTCTTCTCTCTGAGATGCCGTCTGATGGTTGTTGGGCTGCAGGCGGCTCCAGTAACGGTCTTCACTTGGGTCCAGGATCGTCCCGTGTCTTGACGGACAGCCAATCAGATCCTCCGCTCAGCACCGGTGAAATGTTTTTGGACCACATTCAAAGAGAGAAAGATTTTTAGCCTTCGCCATCAGGAGGTCATGACAGAGTGAACACCTGACAGGAAATCACATTCAGTCAACATTTTAGTGCAGATTTTGTCTTTTAAAGGCTGTGATGAACAGACTGTTTACTTTTAATAGTTGTTTTTAATAAACTGTTTACTCTTTTTTTGTCTCACTCCCATTTCTCCTTTTTTTTCATTTTGAGAGTCTACTTTGAACCTTTTTAAGATCCAACAGTGCAAAATTTGAATTTGTGCAATTTTTGATCTGGTCTCGAGATTTTGATCACTTGGTTGAAGTACCTCAGCATTGTAATGAAGCCAGGTTCCCATCAGTGCTGGACTTACATTCATATTTTACAAGGACTCTTTCTGCTGAGCTGACAAAGTCCAGCACCATCACCACCACTTCTGTTTACGTTTCTAAGGCCTGCACACTTGTAAGATCTCTAGTGATGGTGAGAGGAGTGGAAGGAAGGGGAGAGTCAATACGCTAATTGGCTGCTGCCAACTAGCGGTCAAGGCTTCAACACAACACTAAATCTCTGTCACCAGGCCACCGGTAATATATTTTGGTACAGCACTGAATATTTTTTTTACTCATATATAATCTATAATTGGTGTAAAGTGATGAATGAAAGACATTCTGGCAGCAGCCAGGTGTATTGAAGAGCAGTGAGTTCAATACATGACTTGTTTTTTAATTGTGGAGCTCCGCTTCACAAACTGTGTTTCAAATTTCTGTGTTCAGGATTTAATGGGCGGGTCAGAAATCATAGCTGCATTACATCAGAGAGACATCATTAGCATAACCACGCCCCCTGCTGCCAGCAGCAACGGTCAGTCATATAGTTGTAAGGCAACTGAAAACTGATAACTGCCAGCAGAAGTAGTTATCACTCATAGCAACCCCCACAGGCTTTTGAAGAAAGGGGTGGATTCATAGCCTAACTGTATTTGTCTAGGCTATAACATTACTAGTCAGTAATCCATGTTGCTAAATGTGATCAATGGAGAAATAAATGATCATTCTGATGGAGACTGTGAGGAACGAGGCTGAGCTCTATCAGTGTCTGACTAAGAGTCAGTTTCTGGCTCTGATGGCTCAAACAGGTAGAGCTGGCTCCGTCTCATCACGCTGCTAGAGCTAGCTTACATCCCTGTACAATACACAGAGGCGGCTACCCTCCGTGTGTGGGCGTGGCTCCAGCGCCTCTAACTGACACGCCCCCAGAATTCCACAGCAGATAGAACTGCTTATTTTTCCATGATTTTGAGACGTAATTTTATATTCTTAACAATTTTTTAAATCTTTCAAATTTGGCTCAGTGGTCAATGACACATGTTTCTGTGGTGCGACAAACTCATGACACACATTAAATGCTGCTTTACATGGACTTTAAGATCTGAATTAGAAAAGCAACACCTCCTGACCAATCAGCTTTCTTGAAAAATACCCTGCCATTTTTTAGAACATCCTGTCGATGTTCATTCACAGAGCGCTTAGGAGAGAGAGTCTTTAAGAGAGATGCAATCCTTTAGATGTCCACAATGTCATCCTGTACAAGAGATTCACATTTTCATCAAATGGACTGAACTACATTTGACAACTGACGGAGTCATATGTTACAAATGTAACCATGGCAGTCGGGAACATCTTAAATAATGATGTTAATAATAATGGTCACACATGGCAGAACTGCAGAAACAGGAATTTATAGAACGCACAACTACGTGGGAGTTGAGGAATTAATATTTATATTATTTAATATTCCAACACAGAACACGCTCACAGGGGGCGGAGCCTCAAAGAACTGAATGTAAAATCTAAAGCAAAGTTTGTAGACTGATGAAGAGCTGTGCTCCAAACGTCTGAGCTGTAATAAAGTCAAACTGAGTGATCAGAGTTCTGTCTGTTTATATTGTCCCATGAATGAATCCTGTTTAATCTCATGAATTTACACATTAACAGAGTCTGTAGTTTTCTGACAGCATTCCTTCCTGGATTTTGCTGCAGTAACAGTGTTTCTTTTGTCCTGATGATGTCTTTGAATTCTTGGTCTGTTTGAAGAATAACTGTCTGCTCCTCCATGGTAAAGTAGGCTGCTCTGCAGGGTTTCTCCTGTTTCTCCATGTTTGTGATTGGTCAGACGCTGCAGACTCCACCCCTTTAATGTGAGCGCGCTCTGATCCAGACTGGAAAACCCTGGATTCACTGAGCCAGTTGATATCCAGCTTTGGAGAGAGCTCCTGGATGAGTTAATCCAGCTTTATAGTACAGGCCTCTGGAGGTGAAGTCTTCACTGAAGGAGCTCATAGTTTGTAGATATCAGTGTGAATGAATTCCTTCAATTTGCTGTAAAGCAGTTTAGTTCTCACACTACTTCTCTGCACTTAGACTGCAACACCCTTTAAATGGAGACTAGTCCACCAACCATTGTTTCTCATTCATGGTTACCATGGTTGCTATGGCAATTGCTAGTGTGATTAGGTGGCTCGGCGAATAGTCTTTGGCCTGGTAGTTTGTCAAAACTACAAAAGAAGAACAGCTGGTGTTTCTATTTGCAGCACAGCCAAGCAAACTCACTATTTAATAAAGAAGTCACTCAGTTATTATTATCAGCTGAAATCTAATTTCATACCAGGCATGGAGGAAGTTATTCTTCACGATGTCGACCCTACTGAGGGGATGAATGTGTTCGGATGTCACTGGCCAAAATCAGCTCACCCTGTGGGTTTGACACAGATTAAATGATGAGTCCATGTTTACAGCTTGTTCTGCTGGTTAAATGTTTTAACTGTGAGGTAGCATTAGCAGTGAGCTAAGTTACATTTCACATCACTTCCGAGACATCCCACTTGAGAGGGAGGACAGGTCTAATTTTCTGGATTCCACATCTTTGATCCAAGAATGGTGAACTCTGCTGCTCAGCGACAAACAAACAAAAAAAGCTCTGACCAAATGGATAAACATCTCACCAGTATCTAAATGAATGAGAATGAATGAGACTGAAATCCCTCATGGCTACTCCTGCAGTTCACTTCAGGTTTAGCTGCTGTTCCCACAATCAGATTAAAAACAGGGATGTATTGGATGATTCCCATTAGAGACATTAGTAAAATACCTCAAGTCATTTCTTGTTTCCTTCTTTCTGATCATGCAGGGCGCTTTGCCGTCCCTAACACAACTGAGCCTTTCCATGCCCTCAAACCAAACAAAATGCACAAGCAAGAGAAAGTCCTCATGTTTTCTTTTTTTTCAGTTTACATGTTAAAAAAAAAAAAAGAGAAAAAAAAGCAGAAATCGAGACGGACTCAGGGAGACAATGAAGGGAGAGCTCTCTAAGCTATTTGGTTTCTCATAAAACTGATGTTATAAGATTTCATATATCTGGTGGGAAAACTCTCCTCTTCGGCTGCCTCATATCCTCTTTATACACTCAAGGCTGGTTTGAGCGTCTAAATCTTGCCAAATTTAAAGTACACTGCCACATTAAGGAAAGATATGTGGCGTGTATTGGATTCATATATTTTATGTGTATGCGTGTAAGTATCGTGTATCATCTGGTATGTGCAGTCATAACATCTGCATGGGCCTAACGGATTGGATTTAAAGATAACATGTTCATGTTTTGCTTCTGAACAGAACCATATATGTAGCTGCAGCAAAGTGACCTGAGTCTCAACCTGATGTGGATTAACTTGTGGTGATGTACGTCAACAAAATCTGACCTCCATCAGTGGCACATGAGTATTTTGGTCATTGGATGTTCTAATTTGAAAATGAATGGGTCTTAATAAGCTACTGTATGGAGCTGGAAGTGACCCATGAATGAAGATTCAGTCATGCTGTGTAAGCTTGTGTTTGTTTGTAACTCAATTACTGACGGCTTGATCCCCACAAAGATTTTACATCAGCAGTGTGTATGGACCCATCTAAGGTTCAGGATTCTTGGAAAAGAAAGGATCCTTTTTTTTTTTTTTTCTTTTTTAAGCAGATTTAAAAACAAAACACTTTGCAGTAGTGTCTATTTCGAGATTTCACCATCACAATTCAATTAAGATAAACTCAATAAACTTCAGTTTGTCCTTAAGGCAGTGAAATGTCTTTTGACAGAGGCTTGTTGTTGACCCAGTGTCTCTTTTTCAGACCACTTCATCACTGATCTTCAGGAATGCATACAGAGAGCTCAGTGTGACCTCTGGTTAAAACAAGCTGATAAATTTCCTCTACAGCATATTTGTCAGGGGAAAAAAAAAACATGTTTTATTTGTTAGATTTTTGTGGTGAAATTACGTATCTGGGACTTTGGGACTCGGTCTCAAACTTTTTTTTCTAACACTGATGACTGTTTCTCTAAGATTCCTCCACTAAATCCCATGTCAGTGTTGTCTGGACCTGATCTCTAACCTGCTGGCTGTGTGAATCTTATTTGTGGCCGTTTAAAAGTCAGACAGACAGAAACACGGTGTGTTTGATGGTAAACAGAAAACACACAAAAACAGAGGAGCAGGGGAGCAGGAGGTGAAGAACATTTGTGTTTATACCTGCCCATCACCTCCGTACCCTGGACACGCCTCTGAGGACATGTGACTGTTGGTGTTTCTGCATATGATCTGTCACTGTAGTGAACACTGACTGATGATCACAGCCTGATTTACAACCTGACTCAAGTATTTTGTTCATGCAGTCTTCACACAGAGAGACAGACTGATAACTCACTAACGGCAGGTGACTGTTCCTTTTAATCCAGGTTAGTTGTGTCCTGTGAGTGAGAACTCTCCTCTCTACTCTGACAGAACTGGAGGAGAGTTTGCAGCGAGGCACTGAGATTAAATGTAAACAGTAACACTGGGCTGTGCTGCTTCATTTTTCATGAACGCCTCGTGCATGATGGGTAATTTAAGACCCAGTTTATGAATGTCTGTTACTGCAATAATAAATTTATTTAAAATTAAACAACATATCTGTTTTATTTTATCAATAGCAGTAAATTTTACTAGTAAAGAGTAGAGTAATTTTTACTCTATTTAGTGGTTATATTTAACTCTACATGATGATATTTTACTCCAAAAAGCATAAAACAAAAAATACTCTGAGGCCATCTAACTTTGGACTCAGATCAGTCTCAAAATTCACAAATACACACAAAAGGATTTTTCAAACGTATTTCTGACTCACATACAAATATATATTGTTTTATATATATTTAATGGAAATTCACAAATAAACTGCTTGTCGTTTGTGAACCTCACTGCATTAGATTCACAAATACATTTTTTTTCAACAGGGAAATTTCTGTAGCCAATCAGACGTCTCCCTCCTGTTCAGCCAATCACAGTAGCATAGATTCAAGGGTATGTTTTAATGTGATCACTCCAGCATTGCAGCAGCGCATACAGAAATGCTAACACCAGCACGGACACCACAGGGAAGCTTTTGGGCGCTTGGAGAGCAGCACAGCAGGGGATGAAGAACAGTTGTGAACCTGAGATAGTACAGAACATTACAGTCTGCACAACACACACAAAAAAATCAACAAGTTTAAACTTCAAGCTGTGTTTTTTTTTTCCCACATTGTCGTCAAGAAAATAAATATCTCATGTAGTTGATGTTGTCCTTGTATTCTATTCATCCATCCATCTTCTATCCCACTTATCCTGTTCAGGGTGTCTGGAGCCTATCTCAGCTGTCTTAGGGTGAGAGGCGGGGTACACCCTGGACTGGTCTCCAGCCAATCACAGGGCTGACACACAGAGACAGACACCGGCTGTTTTCCCAAACCACCTACTACATACTTCATGTGAATTTAGTATGTAGTAGGCACTGCGTACTGCCTTCTACTTTTGAATGTAGTATGTAGTATGACTGCTCTGTTGGGTTTGTTTTGTAGTATGCATCTCTGGTTTTCAGTTTAGGAAAATGGGACTACAGCTGATGGATTTTTTTATGTTTAAATTAATAAATAAACATAAATGTAAATGAAAAGAATTGAGCAAAAGAAGAGAATAGTTATATTTTAGCGAAGAGTTCTTTGAAACCAAAGTAAAGTAAGTAAAAACAACTTCAGTATAATGATTAATGAATAATCTGTAGAAGTAAACTCCCCTAGTCTTAAGACTAGAAGTGAAGTTTTAACAGCTTTTCTCTCGCATCACTGCTCTTCTTTTTCACGGACCATTTAACTGAAGTGTTGTGTTGTAGTTGTTATTCTGACTCATTCCAGGAGGTGGCGGTAATTCACCTAAACCTGAGTGTCAACCCCCATAGAGAAACAGCTTTGGTGCCGTGCATTGTGGGAAAAAGTATGCCAGGTAGACTGGTCTGATGCATACTGAGAAATTTTCCGGGATCAGGAGGACATCCAGGAATTTCTGGCATTCTGTAGATTTTGGAAGTTTTGGCATAGTGCCTACTACAGACTGAATTTCAGTCAAATCAGTAGACACTGCTGGTGTAGGCGGTTTGGAAAACAGCCAACCTTTCACACACACACTCACACCTACGGGCAATTTAGAATCACCAGTTAACCTGATGAGCATGTTTTTGGACTGTGGGAGGAAGCTGGAGAACCAGGAGAGAACCCACACATGCACGGGGAGAACATGCAAACTCCACACAGAAAGGAACACCGTGCCCGAACCGGGATTTGAGCTGGTGACCATCTTGCTGTGAGGCTGCAGTATTATCTGTTGTTCCATTGTGCAGCTCTACTTGCATTCCTCCATGTTAAATTAGAACATGGAGATAAATCTGCAGGTTTTCCTCTACACTGTTAAATTGGTTGGTGGTTTTTGAATAGCTATCGTGGCATTATATCTACTTTTTATGGAGCATGAATAGACGGCACTCTGCTGCATAAAAACTTCCCCTTCAAAAATGATTTCTACATCTCCCACTGAAATCTGGTCCCACTTTAGGATTGTGGCACCAACTTGATTAACCTCCTTATAGATTCATAGAAGAATACTAGATTAGGTGAACACAGGATCTCAAACCACATCATGTCTCAAAGGCAGTCACGAGGAAAAGGGAATTAAAAAGCCATTCTTTTGATAAACTGATCTTTGATTAAAAGTGTTTGACAGTTTGTAAAGAAACTCTAAAAATCTGAGTGCTGGGATCTGGCTTTGTAAATCTAAACTACTGAATTCTTTGTCTCTTTACAGATTGTCCTTCCTGCCAAACCGCAGCTACAGTGACAACGGTCGAACAATACTGGCCAATGAACACGAGTCCCAGGACTCTCTTGGACCACTATGAGGCTGACTGGGCAGAGTTGTGATGTCATCAGAAGCTGTTGGAGACCTTTTGGTTCGCCTCTGTGATCTGAACCGTCTACTGTAAACAACCTGATGCAGCATCGACATTTAAACACTTTTTTTTCAGTCGTATGCTGAAAGTCATCAGGTTCATCTCAGAGGCTCGATTGGTGTCTCATGTGTGGAAGGTACAGTCCGACTCCAGAGTCCCAATAAAATCTCTTGAGGGTTTCTGTACTGGTTTGAAGTACGCATGAGAAGAACAGAATCACCTCCAGTACGCTGGCTGTTCAAGTCTCCTCTCATTTTTAGTCCAGAAGGCCTGATCTTCTCAGTGGGGAATCTGGATCACACAAAGAAGAGATCATAAGTGTTCGAGTGCCACAAATCAAACAAAACTACAGCAAACTGTGAGCTGATCTCTGGATGATATTACAGGAGAGCAAAAAGCATCATGTCTTTAAAAAGAATATGGTGACGTCTGCTTTTGTGGTACTTTGTTGTGAAGGAAGAAGAAACAGAAGCAGTGGACGTGTAAGTGGACCTTTTTATTCCTGTCAGTTTCACCTTGAGTTTTGCCGGACCAGAGGATGGGTGAGGGGGTACAGCTGGTCATTGTGAGGGAATCTTTCATGAAGCATTAATTAATATTGGACTCACCTTTATGAGATTAAAGTTTCACATCTATTCCATCTGTCCAAATCGTGACGTCGTCTTGGTTTTATAGAGCAGCTCTGCATCACTGCAGCACAGCGGGGCTTTTTTTGTTTGTTTGTTTGTTTGTTTGTTGAAATGTCTGTCATTTTGGCCATGTAGCCCAAACACATTCACTTCCTGTCGTTCCCTCACGCCCTGCCATGCCTGCACAGCATAGAGAGAATTCAGCCACTACAGCACAAGAGAAACATCCATATGTGTTCAAACTCTGCCAAGCTGTATCCTGTCCTGTTTCTGACAGCTGCATAGACTGAGCAACGTGAAAAGCTTGGTGGGATCTGTTCTGTTGTTTGGCAATAAATGACCTGGCAGAATTTATTCTTGTCTTAATTTATCAAAGCTATCTTAATATAAGCAGTGTTGGCATATTATGCATTAAATTAAAATGACTAAGTGAAGCAGCTCGAACAGCAGAGGGCTGTAATGAGGGATGCAGCTTATATAATGTACAGACCATAGAGGCCTGTACTATGAAGCTGGATATCAACTGGCTCAGTGAATCCAGGGTTTTCCAGTCTGGATCAGAGCGCGCTCACATTAAAGGGGTGGAGTCTGCAGCGTCTGACCAATCACAAACATGGAGAAACAGGAGAAACCCTGCAGAGCAGCCTACTTTACCATGGAGGAGCAGACAGTTATTCTACAAACAGACCAAGAATTCAAACACATCATCAGGACAAAAGAAACACTGTTACTGCAGCAAAAAATCCAGGAAGGAATGCTGTCAGCAAACTGTGACTCTGTTAATGTGTAAATTCATGAGATTAAACAGGATTCATTCATGGGACAATATAAACAGACAGAACTCTGATCACTCAGTTTGACTTTATTACAGCACAGACGTTTGGAGCAGAGCTCTTCATCAGTCTATAAACTTTACTTTAGATTTTACATTCAGTTCTCTGAGGCTCCGCCCCCTGTGTGAGAGTGTTTTGTATTGAATATTAAATAAATTTAATATTATTTCCTCAACTCCCATGTAATTGTGCGTTCTATAAATTCCTGTTTCTACAGTTCTGCCATGTGTGACCATTATTATTAACATCATTATTTAAGAAACAAGTACAAAAACCTTCTTCAAAGCGGTCTGTGACAAGGCTTTATTTCTTCACTCTGTCTCTGATGTTTGGATGAAATCAACTGAATTTATTTATTTATGGATCCATCAGCTGACAAATGAAGTTCAGTCCATTTGATGAGAATCTGAATCTCTTGTACAGAATGATATCGTGGACATCTAAAGGATCGCATCTCTACCTTAAATCTCTCTCCTAAGCAAACCTGCACCGGAGCAGGTTAGCCGTTCAGCATCAGTTACCATGGTAGTTCGTCCCGATAAGAAGAGAACCACCTTCGTAGGACAGAAAGTCCAGAGTTAACCCAGAAGTTACCTCACTAAGCTTCATAGTACAGGCCTCTGGTGAGCTGTCTTGTCTGTTGTGGGAAATAACAGCTTGTTTGAAAATGCTAATGTTACACCGACCACTTTAAAGTCCTGTGGCTGACATGGAACCAAATTAACCGCTTCAGGAACAAAATCTTTTTTTCTAACTGGTTCAAGAATGTAAATTTTGTGTAAAAAAAAATCCAGGTTCAAAGCCCTGCAGCATACTGTAGATTATTAATCCAATCTATGGACATCAATTTGAGTTTAGCTTTAAATTTTACAGCACAAACACTGATGGTGCACGTACACTACAGGTCAAAAGTTTTAGAGCGTCCCAGTTTTGTTATGGTTCTAACAAAGGTTTTATTGAACAGAATGCAGAATGTGAGGCAGGAATCCAGAATCTGTAATGAGAGGTGATCCAGAGAGAGCGGGAATCAGGTTGGCAGCATGGCAGAGCTTGGCTGACGTTGCAGGAGGTTTGAGGAGGCACTGGAAAAAAAGTCAGGACAACGGCATTTAGGAGCAGGTTAAACACAAAGGAAATCTGCAAGAATGCAATACTTATGAAACTCCAGGAATCAGCCAAAGTACCACTAAACTACGGGAATAATCTGGCACCGGTCTCCTCTCTCCATGGAGTTTAAGTACAGGTGAGTGATGAGTGTGATCAGGAACAGGTGAGACTCTGTGGGGGACACCAGGAAAAAAGCTTCACACAAGTGGACAAAGCTCTAGAAACACCACAGGTTTTCCAGATTTTACTGAAGGTTATGCTGTTTCATGGGGAGTGTGTCCATGTTCCCACATTTCTAAGATTATTTTTTTTTCCAAAATCCGGTTTTGTTTGTCTGACTGAAGAAAATGAAAACTAGGGTTCAGCATACTAATAGGCAAAATAAATCAGAAGAAGAAGTAAAAAAAAAAATCTACAGTGGAAAACATGATTGTAGTGTGGCTCCAAGTTAAAAAGTATCTCAGAGAAACACCCTCTCAGCCTAATATGGAGAAACTTCTCCTTCCCACCAGGAAAAGCAGATGGGGGATTTTAAATTTTTGGGCTACGTAGGGTCTGGGATAAAAAAAGGAGATCTTTACAACTCACAAAAGGTGCTGATGACATTTAAAGACATTGTTGATGGATTTAACTTTTTAAAATATTTGCAAATAAGAAGTTTAATTAGAACACAACAAAACCAAACATAATACCTCCCTGAAATGTCTTCTGTAGAAAAACGAATGAGTTTGGACTGTTTGGAGAGGAGTTTAATTTCCAAAGTTAATAAATGCTCGGTGAACAGATGTACAGAACCATCTATGGGACAGCTGGGGGCATGGAGAGAGGATCTGCAGGAAGATACTTCTATAGAAAAGTGGGAAGAGGCGTGTTCTAAAGCACAGTCAGGAACTACAACACCCGCCTTAAATTACTACAATACAACTGGTTGATTCAAACCTATATAACTCCAGAAAAACTAGTGTGAGAAAGAAAAGGGTAAACTTTTCCATTCTATTTGGCAATGTTCAGAAATAGAAATTTCTGGCAAGAAGTGAAACAGTGTATTCAAAACATTTCACAGGTACAAGTAGCCTTAATCCCTCAGCTGTTTATAACAGGGTTGTATCCAGATAATAAGGTTAAAAAGAGTCAACGGATATTTGTAGAGTTAAGCATATTGAGTGCAAAGAGAGTAATCGCCCTCTTCTGAGAAACACAAGAAGATTACCTTAGAGAAAATTACCTCCATGTTAAAACATGAACATTTTTCTGATTTCTGGGATCCATTCATTTTATTTATTTATTTATTTATTTAAAGAACAAACTTGTCACATGTGATGGAGGAATCTGGAGATGTGCAAACAAAGGCCCTCTGTGATATTTAATATTCAATACGTAATTTTTTCCCCCTTTCTTCCTGTACAACATACTGAACTGACTGTCACTAACTGATCTGATCCCCAACCAAGAACTAGAACAATTTGCGGGTGGGAAGGAGCAGGGGCAGGGTAGGGGTGGGGGTTTGATATGGTTGTTTTGTTTTCTACTTTAACTGTACTTTTTTGTTATGCAGCAAAAACAATAAAAAGAATGCTGACAAATAGAAAAAAGAAAAAAAAAATGTGATGGTCAGCTTGACAGCCTCACAAAAGCTAAAACATTGCACACGCCCCCTGGTGGCTGTCCGCGGTACAGCTAATGGGACAAATACTGAACAACAACACATTTGGGATGAAACAAACATATCAAATATTAATGATATATTACATAGGAATTAGCCCTCACAATATTTTTTGGCCCCTAGAAAAATGACGTTGATGACCCCTGCTATAGGCTGAGACCATAACAACATAAGATTCACCTGTGTATAGAAACCGCAAATTCTAAGAGTACTAATGTAAGAACACAGTTTAACCCTGAACAGTTGTTGACACATTTTTATCTAGTCCAAAGATGAAGAAAGTTTCACTTACATCAGATATGAAGATGGTCAGATTGTCCCGGTGCAGCATCTCCTCTAACTCTTCGTTTGTTGTTGTTTTATTAACTACAATAAAAAGAAAAACACACTCAGTTTGTCAGATGATCATCACGGTGAGTAGAACACAGGACATCATTTTAGGCAGAAGTGAGTCAAGTCGGTTTGGACATCACTGAATGAGACAGTGACAGATGTCACCAATAAGCCCTCAGCATAGGCGACATACGCGGCTGCCTAGGGCGCCATCTGCTGGAGGGGCGCACTGCCAGCGCCCTCACCCATAGGGAATAAATATAAACTAAAATCATAATAATAATTTGTGACGCCCACTGGTACCCCCAGGTCCGGCCCGAGCCTCAAAGGTACCCTAGACAAAATTAATCAATTTTCAGAGAGTTACAACAAGTACATGGCACCGATTCAGAGGATGCTCCACCAGCATAAAGTAATAACTGTGAGTGTGGGAATATTTACTTACATGCTTTTCTTCCTCTAACCACTGGGTGTCACTGAACCGCTACAAATTAAAAACTTAATTTTGCTGTTGAACCCACACTGATTTCATACTTCAGAGACACTGAACACCCATACTCAGATTTCTATGAAAAGAGTCCAGTCTGAAATAAAACAGAAGAGCAAAGATGTAAAGTACTAAACTAAAGGAGGGCTGGATGTATCTGGATGCTCCAGTTTAAGGTTGTTGTTAGAAAGCATGAAGAACAGCGATGTTTGCTTTGATAGAGTGAATAAGTCACAAATGTGCTATCAAAACTTCAGCTGTAAAAGATTCAGCTATGAAAATAAATACACTGTACCTTTAAATATTAAAAACAGGCTTGTTTGGCTTTATTGTGGTTCACCTTTATAATTTCAATTATGTTTCTCTGATAAAAGTGCAATGTGCTATTTTTCTCCTTTTTTTCTATATTTTCTATATTTTTTTAAACTTAGCACACATGAAATTAAAAAACAGAAGCAAAGACGATGCTTTTCTGTGCTGGTAACTTATAATAATAAGTATAATAATGAAAAATATTCCTGTCAAACAATGAGTCATTTAAGCCAGCAAATAATAACTTAGTGATTGCATGAAGGATTTAACCTCTTGGGTCTAAAAATGTTGTTTTCAAGTCAAAATAGTCTGAATCGGAAAAATAGCCCTGATTAAATCCAGATCCTGATCCTGCCATAAAAACATGCTGACATATTTGTTCCATATCGCCCCCTAATGGAGATCATTTTCCTTGGTCAGAAGCAGAGTTTGCTGATGTTTACGCAGCACGTAACACTGCAGAAAACTGACCACTTATCACCTGTTATCAGGAGACACCTGCGGGACAGGTGAGCTTTGAGTTCATCAGTCTCTACTGTATGTTTAACTGCACTAAGTTTTACAGAAATCACTAAAAATAGTTCACAAAAAGCATTCATATATGTAGCATTCGTAATGTGTCCGTAGAAGCTGCTGAAATACGTCCCTTTTTGAAAACAGTTTGGACGCCCCTGATCGAGATGATACGTTTGTACTCAATAAGTTAATAGCTAAACCATTTTTGTCCTGCAGCTTATGACTCTTTAACCACAAGTCATTACAACAACATCTTCTCAAAGGAAATGTTGTGAAACAGCAGCACAGCTTGTCTCTGGAGCTCCACACATGAGTGAGCTGCATGCGCACTGAAGCAAACTTTTGCAAACTCATCACTGATTCAGTTTGACACCACGTGGTTATTGTCCTGAGAGACGACGTGTTTGTCTTAAATGACATTTTAGTTTTCCTTCACTCCACTGATTTTTTCCGGGTCAACAGGATGTCTCGATTTTATAAGTAACTTAATTTAAACGTTCAAACAGTCTTTCAGCTCTTGAGGGTGATACAAGTGAGCAGCAGCTTCACAGCAGTTAATGTGTGAGAGTTACTCCTCCAGTGACAGAGCTTATCCTTCCTTAAACATTCTCATATTCAACAAACAGCTGGTTGGTTCAGGAAGTTAATTAGTAAGTTGAATAAACTCCTGTTCTTTGAGTTTGTTAAAGATCCTTGTGAGCCTTGAGATATAGAAGAGGGTAAGGACAGGTTAAGTGGTGTCTTGTCATGAGGTTATCATGGCACAAGTCCAGATTTTAAATGTGCTTTTAGTTGTACAACACCTAATATATCCATAAAATGTCAAACACACAGTAATGAGAGGTATAATCTGAGTTCTCATCTGACGAGCTGTCTCCAGGATTCATTTTGGATCAGTTCAGACATCATAAGTGATTTCTCTTTCATTTCTAATACTGTGGCGACTGTGGATCAGTGGTAGAGTTGTCGCCTCTCAATCGGAAGGTCGAGGGTTGGATTCCCAGCTCCTGCAGTCACATGTCGAACTGTCCTTCAGCAAGACACTGAACCCCAAATTGCTCCGACAGTTGGTCAGTGGTGTATGAATGGGTATGAATGTATGAGATAAAACTGATGGTTCCTATAATAGATAGATCATCAATCAGTGTGTGGATGTGGTGTGGATGGGTGAATGAATACTAGCAGTGTAAAGCACTTTGAGTGGTCAGAAAGACTAGAGAAGTGCTACATAAGTACTGGTCCATTTTAATGCACAAATACAGCAAAACACGAGCGCCTCTTCAGTCAGTGGGAAACATTGTCTTGTTTTTAATATGGAAAATTATCTAGAAAAAAAGTCATTTTAGTGCAACAGAAGATACTACTACTACTACTACTACTACTACTACTACTACTACTACTACTAATAATAATAATAATAATAATAATAATAATAATAATAATAATAATAAAAAGAAATTTAATTAAAAAAAATGAAAGACCAAATAAATAAATAAATAATGAAAACAAAAGTCTAAACTGCTAACTAACTTCTCCAACAACTGGTTTCACAGACCACATTAACCCCCATCCAAATTTAATGTTACATGGGTGGGACTTGAGAATGATTTTAGGAAAGACTAGAGTTTTTATTTTGTTCAGCCATGGTGATGCAGCCGCTCTTTCAGCCTATCATAAATGGAAAGCTGTAGCAGCGCAGCCTACTGGTGCTTTAGAGCACTACATCTGGTGCCTTGGAAACAGTTGCAGGTAGAGTCATCTGATGCAAAATGCAAACAAATATAAAAGGGGCAAAAAACAACCAAATCCAGTTTAAACTACACACAATAACAGTAATATATCACTCAGTCTTTATTTATTCATTTAAATAATGATCTTTGATTGATTTAAGGCTCGTCCAAAATTGGTTCACCCACACAGAACTGAAATCCTGGCTCCATTGCTGCTGTTCCCGGGTATATGTTGGTTGAGGCCAAATTATACCCCAGGATACAAAGTGGCCTGCTCAAAAATACACCTGGGGGTGTAAAACAGACCAGCCAGAATAAACCCCACTTGGGCAAAGGGTTCACAAAGTGATAGATTCAAGGAAGAATAATCACTGTGAATGCAAACAGGACATAAAACATGTTTTATTGTTTCATCTAATTACAACAACAAAGAAAGCTTTATAATCTGTCTACAACCCCATTTCACAAAGAACATCTGATAGCTAAAAACAACAACAAAAAAAGAGGCTAGAGTGAATACTTTAATAGTTTAAGAACTGCTTAAATCACAGTTTTTCTTTGATTAAAATAAAATCAATAGCAGTCTGGACATGCAGTTAAATCTTTTGTTTAAAGATTCAATGTTCTTATAAAATGAAGGCTGCTCCATATACAACTGAGTTGTATTTTGATTGCATGTAGGCACCATTGTGAACTTTGTTTTTTATTATAGAGAACATAATTTGATAAAATAAATAGAAATGCATTTTGTTTAGTTTTGGAAATATTCGTGGAATATCTACTGGTTCATTTCCTTCATTTGATAACTAAGCTGCTCCTGTAGTCATGTGACGCAGACTCAGGAAGTGAAGTGTGATATTGAAATTTGCCTCTGATGTTCTCAATAAATGAGTGCAGACATTAAACACAACATTAAACACAACATTTAGGAAAGAAGACCTTAGAGAGCAACATCACCAGCTTTTAATGTTCTGCACTGGCACAGTGCAGAATGTGATTTATAAACTCAAAATAATGTTAGCAACATTCTGTTAGTGGTTAGCGACTGTCATGTGAGCGCTGTGATTGGCTGGGACCTGTTCAGGGTTGGGATTGGCTCCAGCCCACCTGCAACCCCAAAAGGAAAAAACAGTACATATAATTTCATAACTGTTGCATATTTATAGTTTGGTTGGAAGAAACCTGAGGAGCTGTGCTCTCAAATGTAAAACATACAAACATGTAAACACCAAAAGCTGACATCTTGATTTTCTTTTTTTTTTTTTTTTACATATTCGTGTTGGGATCTGAGACAGCGCAGTTTTTAGTGTGAAGCACTTTTGAGCATGCTTTATACCTGCTGTGTTTGATGTCACATGAGCAAAACTCACAGGTTAATGCCTCACCATCAGGCAGTTCCTGATTAACCTCTGTGTTTGGAGAGTAACACCAAACAATCATGACTTCACAGAACGCTGCTGATAGTCAGAGGAGGAACAATTATTACCTGGACCTCATCTGGAATATCCTCAGAAACCACTTTGGTCTTGGTTGGAACATCATTTAATCAGGAGGAAAAAGGGTTTATTTTCAGTACAGGAGACTGGACTAAAAAAGATACACATTTTTGGTATCATGAACATATCCATGCCATTTTTTTTCACCTAAGAGTACAGCACCCCCTACTGATGAAGGAAGTAATAGGTTTTACTCTGCACTGTTATGTTGTTCATGTTTAACGCCTCATTTTTTTCAACTTATTTATTTCAATTGTGCTCAGAAATGTCTTTCAGCATCATTAAAAAGGTTACGTTCTGTTGTTAAAAGGTGTGTCCATGGTGCCACCTCAATCTCTGATGCCTCGCCATCAACCAGGAGGTCATTGTAGCTCCTTTGTTTGAGGTCTAATCTGCTTCAAATTTCACACACATGATCAAGGCCCACCTCTGCAAATATCTATGAGCTCTGCAACTGAATCTGCGCCACCCACTGGAAATTCAAGGTAATACTTTTCATGATCACAGTCCCACTCTGGACTCATACACACATGCATTAAGGTAATAGGAATGGCGCCACCTTTGAAGACAAATGGAATTTACATCCACTTTCTTTAATGATCTTCCACCCACATGACTGAAGATGATAAACAGTATATCAAAGTTGTAGTTGTCCCTAGTGGTCAAAAAGCAGTACTGCAACTAACTATGTTTAAAATTACCCATGTTGTACCACATTGCTGTAGGGGCCAGAACTCATCTGCTTACATTGCTTTTTGCTAAGGCAGATCTTGCTGCACATACGGAGATCACGACATGCCCTGATGGGCACACGGGGGCGAGGGCCCACTTATCACCGCTTGCAGCTTTAATTCCTTTTCTTTGTATTGTACAGTGCATTACGTATAATTTTTCTATTATATAGTTTCTTTAACACAGTCTATCACTTCTATACAGTTTATTCTGTTTTCTTTCTTTTCTTTTCTTTTTTTCTCTCTCTTTATATTTCTATCTGATTATATATATATATATATATATATATATATATATATATATATATATATATATATATATACTTTTAACTTTTTTAGAGCTGATTCAGGGAGAAACACAAAAATCCAAGCACCTATACAAATGGCAATTAACATCTAATGTAATGTAATACAATGTGATATAATGTACATTAACTTAACCTAATCTAATCTAATCTAATCTAATCTAATCTAATCTAATCTAATCTAATCTAATCCAGGCCATTATGCAAAAAAGGTAAGAATTTGTTTTATATATGCAATAACAAGATAGATATGATAAATGAATAAATAAATAAATAAATAAATAAATAAATAAATAAATAAATAAATAAATAAATAAATAAATACATACATACATACATACATACATACATACATACATACATACATACATACATACATACATACGTACATACATGCATACATACATAAATAAATAAGAACTGCTCAAAGAAAAAAAAAGAAAAGACTGATGTATAAAAATTGAAAGAGCTTAATATTCCTGAGACTTTTCTGCTGATTTGACAAATAAACATAATTATCTGTAAGTGATCTACTTTTCACAAGATTAAAGGAGGAAAACCTTAGAATACTGTTTTGAATATGCCAGTCTGAATTAATAAAATACACCCAAAGGAAAAATTAACATCATGGGTTTTTCTGTGGACTGCTTCATTTGTTTCTCCCCTGGTAAATAAAAGTCATTTTCAAACCGAAACAAAGCCTCAGTTAGAAACTTAACAAGACATTCTTTGGGACATGTTGTCTACTTTTAGCTGTTTGACATTTTGAAATCAACAGTATCCAAAGGTTAAATCGGGAGTAAAACCAGGAGATTTTAGAAGATAACCATTTTGCATGCACACACACATCAGCAGGAGCTTAGTCACCATGGTAACCACCCACCAATGCCAACAGTCCTCTCTCCCCTCCCCCTCGACTTCTTTCTGGTCTACGGACAGGAAAAAACACAGGGGTAGCATCTCCCATCATGCTTTGCAAAAGGAAGCAGGAAGAAGACAAAAGCAGTCAGTGAGCATCAGAGCAGACAGCTGAACAGACAGACTGATGCTGGATACGGAGACACCCCACAGGGAGGAATGGCCGCTGCCGCCTCCTGTTTGCACCCTGGCTGCTGCTTCACACCGGGTGAGTCTCTCTCTCTCTATTGTCCCCTCCAGAGAAACAAACTGTGTCTAGAAATGAGGATGTGAGGGAGAAGGCATGCAGGCAGAGGCAGCCGGTGGATTTAAAGGGGCAGCGCGGTAATCCTCTGTTAAAATGTTCTTCTTTGGTTTGCAGAGAGAGTTCAAGAAAAGTGATGAGAAGCTTGAAACCCCTCATATCTTATATCTGTTTGACTTTTTACACTGAATGAAAACATTTAACTGAGCACTCACAGTACACACACACACACACACACATTACCCAAATGAATCTCTCTTTCCTTTAATGTGTCAGTAATTGTTCTGACTCTGATCATGACAGTGACTGACTATATCAGAGGAACATAATGAAGTGCAATGCATGCTTACAATGATGCCCTTCATTCTAGTTTGCTATGCACATAAGCACACACCCACACACATGCACACACACAGACCCACTGTTGTTTCAGATGCTGACTTTTCGCCATACTTACACATAAATCAGAAGCTCAGTAATGAATTCAAAGTCTTATTTCTTTACTTCCAGTATTTATGACCATTTTTAAGTCATCCAATCAAATCCACTTTATTTAAACAGCACATTTTAAAAACAATCAAGTTTGCCAAAGTGCTGCACAGTAAAATCAAAGAAACATCAATAAAACAATTAAAATGATATATAAAAAAAAAAAAAAAAACACAAACACACGTAAGAGGTATAAAAACACAGGGTTAGGATCATAAAGACAGAACAGGACAGAGATCACACAACTCTCAATTAAACCCTAACAGGGGTGTTTAGAGGGCTGTGTGTGACTAAAACAACTTAACATGAACCAAAAAGTCTCTAAAGTTGTAATCCTGCTCTTTGTGTCTCATTGTGCTGACTCTGATGAGACCGTACTGCACGTAAACAGTCGCTTCATGTTAACATAGGCGGCCATATTACCTGATGATGTATGGACACGAGACAGTCGTGCTGAACTCTGGTTCATATTGGAGTAGTTTGACCGAGGGCCGTACCGGCCAGCAGGGGGGCCAATCGTGCTTGAGTAGCCTGGAGGTTACAGAATTCAAGCATAAAGTTTAATCCCTGCTGGTAAATATTTAAGCTTCAGTTTTTTGGAGGATATTTCCATCCAAGCAGTTTATAATTCCTGCTTGTGTTGTAAGTCTCTTTGGACAAAAGCGTCTGCTAGATTACAACTGTAGAATTGTAATCCATCTGTTACTGCTCATCCTAATGGGGCTTTAGTGGGGGGGCAACGCCCATCCTAGCTGTCATTGGACGCATGGCGAGATACACCCTGGTTGCCACCCAGATGAACATGTCCAAAAGACCTCCCTAGGGTCGGGGTCTGGGAGGCATCCTCACCAGATGCCTGATCCACCTCATGTGGCTCCTCTCAGCTCTACTCCGAGCCTCTCCTGGGTGTCAGAGATCTGAACCCTATCTCCAAGGCTGAGTCCAGACACCCTGCAGAGAGAAGCTCATTTCAGACGTCTGTATTCTCCATCTTGTCCTTTCGGTCTCCACCCACAGCTTGGGACCACAGGTGCAAACTCCCCACTAAAAGTCAGCTGCACGACCAGGAATTCAAACTTGGAAAGTTTTGCTGACATCTAGCATGAAGCTAGAAATGTATTAGGAAAGTGTTGAACTGTTTGTCATTTTGAAATGTTAGATTTTTAAATCAGTCTGAACTTCTGCTTTTTGACATAATAGTGTGAAAACTTAAACCTCCAGAGGCCTACGTTTGGACAAGTCAGCCATGTACATTTTCAGTTAGGGTAAATCAAAAGGCCAGCTTCAGCTGCTTAGAAATGACTGAATTATAAATCAGTTTAATAAATTTAGGAACACAGTAGAAATCTATGTTACAACAATCTTAATTAAATTTTTCACAATATGTACAATCATTCAAATAAGTGAAGGGACGTTTACTGAAACTTTCTTCTGAGGTTCAGTGGGTCATATTTCTATAGCTGAAACATTGATGATCAGATATGTTTGTACATAAAGATCAAGTTCATTACATCAGAGAAAAACAACGAAGCTCGCCATGTGTTTTCAGTCTACATCAGTATTTGTATGAAGGAGTTTAAACCCATCGATGTCTGATAGAGGAGTTTTTAAAGACTTGTATACACTCTTAGAAGTAAGGGTTCCAAAAGGGTTCTTCTTGAAGGGCAGAAGTTCTACCCAGAACCATTTGCTTCTGAGAACCCCCCCCCCCCCCCCCCCATTTAAAAAAACAAAAACAAAATTGAACAAAACAAAAAAAAAGATTCTTCAAAGGTTCTTGTAAGACTAGCAGCTGAAATACACCAGATGCATCTCCAGTCTGTCTCTGGTCACAGCATTGGATCAGATAGGTTTCCTTTAAAGTCAATGTGTCGACTTACACTGGATCTGTTCTGGTGCGGTCCGACTGTGTGGTTGGTCGGGCAAGTCACAGCTAATACGCAGCCGTCCTATTCTTGCAGGATGCTGAAGCTGTGACGCTTCAATTCAGAGAAGAGAAGATCAAACAGGACAGGAAGTAGTGCACGGAAACAACATAAACGCTGTCACAGCAAACATTACTTTGCTAAAACCATTCTCTTAAACTGTAGAGAGGCAGTTTGCTGTTTGAAGTTTGGTCACAGAGAATGCTAAATTGAAAAGTATGTAAATTTAAGGTTAAATTTATTTTGCATTGACCTAAAATTTTAATTATATAAACTCAGTTTCATATTTAATGGTATGTAATGTAGTTGTCCAGATCTGCTTCATTTTTAATTACATTTGTTTCATTCGTTGGACAAATCTAAATGATTTCACAGCTTTAGATTTACTATCAGTGAAACCTCTATGGCAGAGTTCTTTGTAGAACCTCTCATGGGGGTTCTGGGTGGAACCTTTTATGTTGGATTTTATGTAGAACCTTCTGGAAATGTTCTAAGAGGAACCAAAAAAGGTTTCTCTGATGAGGACATGCTGAAGAACCTTCTGAGAGTGCAGGTTGTGTCTGACAGGGGTCACACAGATAACAGAAGCATTTCTTTACTCAGTGCACCTTGGGAACAGCTTATCTCCTGTTTACTGAGCAATCTGCTCTCACTACAGGCTGCATTTAAACAGAACAACATGCTGACCTATACGTCTGCTCTGTTCACTTTTTCACTTTGCAAGCACAATCCCAGGTCCCAGCCTCTGTCAGGGCTGATAAACACTGTTATTCAGTTAGAGAGAAAAAAAAAAAAACTTGACTTTACCTCCTCTCAAGAGTTGCCTTTCTCCCTCTCTCTCACCCAAACAAACACACACACAATCTGTCCCACCCTCTCTAGATCACAGGCCAATAGGAAACAGTAAGGGAGGGGGCAAAGGACCCCTCTTATCTTACTATTTATCCCTCAGAGATCACACTCACACATGCTAGCATACTGCACAGAGGACAACAAAAAACTACAAGAGAGAGAGAGAGAGAGAGAGAGAGAGAGAGAGAGAGAGAGAGAGAGAGAGAGAGAGAGAGAGAATGAGACAGTTAGTAGAGTAACCACAGAGTTGGGTTATAAGCCACACATCAGAGACTTGAGGTCGTCTTAGCTCTTGAGGCTGTGACTCTGCAGGTGAGTTATCCCACTTGGGTCTAAATGTTTCATTCAAATAGATTATGATAGAAAATCAGTCTGAAATCACTGAAGAAAGTTAGTCTCTGTAGTCTTTTTTCAGGGTCATTCCAGGTGCATCTGTAATTATTAATCGTCCTTCACTGAAGCTCTGAACGGACCTCACATTCATTTACAGCTCCCTGCTGTTCGGGTCCGTTGTAGAGCTTTAGCGATTACAGTGAGTCTAGTCCAGGGGTCTGCAACCTTTACTGTCAAAGGAACCGTTTGGCCTCATCTCACCTGGATTAAAGTCATTCAGGAGCCACAAAATTGACTTTACCTTCACATTAGAGACAATGAAGGGGAAAAAATTCTATACATAGTTAAAATATACTGAATAATTATCAAAACAAAAAGGTTTTTTGGTAGCTGAATAAATCCATCAACACATAATTAAATCTCATTTTTTTCCAGAATTGTCTTTTTTTGGTTTAGTTATCGGGTGTAAAACTTGAGGTTAGCCACAGGTGAAAGGAAAGTTGTTGGGTTGTTGGTGTTGCAAGAGGTGAAGCAGAGTGATGGCAGACTTTACTGTAAGATGTGATGCATATTTACTTCAACAAAATGTTAAATCGTGATTTTTTTGTTGGTGTCAGTTTTATTAATCATCAAAACCATCTTTAAGAAATATAAAATTCTTTACTTCAATAATATTTTTTAAAGCTACAGGGAGCCACTGCAAAGGAGTCAAAGAGCCGCAGGCTGCAGAGCCCTGGTCTGGTCTGATTATAACTTTTGAGAGAGTTTTCCAAAATGTGAGTCAGTCAGTCAAAGGGAGACAGAGTGCTGGGATTAGGGTTGCAAAATCCTGGAAATTTTCAAAGTAGGAAACTTTCCAAGGGAAATGTTTTAAATTAACGAGAATTAATGAGTTTTTTTATTAACTGCATTTACCTGGTTATATACATGTATCAATATCAAACATGTCTAATGCAATATTTTGAAATGACATTTTAACTAGATTTTCAGGATTTTCAGACACTAATCAGATTTTAGAACTTCTTTTACAGAATAAAACCGTTTGGCCATTGAATTTTTAAAAAAAAAAAATCATTTAAGTTTACAACAATAAAACCCTGAAAATTTTTATATTCCCTAGCTTAAATTCTCATGAAAATTTTCAGGAAACTTTCCTGTAATTTACCAGAGTTTTTCCACCACTTTGAAACTGTAGTTGGGATGACTTTCTCTTTGTTTTTTGGAGCAGGTCTTTTTGGCCTGTGAGGGATCTTTTTAAAATGACTGCTTTAATGTAAAGCTCTTGTGAGGAAGTCTTGGTTTGAGTTGATTTTGCCCCGCCATGTATTCCATGTTTTGCTTTATTTTTTATAATGATTTTTTTTGTTTTGTATTCATTTATTTCTTCTCTAACAGCACACTGTTTCTTTACTGCTCTGTTAAAATCTGACACCTGCATCCCTCTTGTGGTACTACACCTTAAAAGTTTTCTTTCCTTGTTGATGGTTGTTTGCTTTTGATGCCATGAAGAGGCATCATCGTTAATTCAAGTATGTTTGTAACCACTTAAAAACCTCCTCTCATGAGCTCAAGAGAAGTTCTGTATTGATACCTGACTCGTTTCATACTTCATTCAGGTCGATCACATCTTTTCCCAGCCCTGAGACGAACCTCTCTGATTATCTTTAATGTTAAATCATTTGAAACCTGTTTCCTGGCATTGCTTCATCAGTTTAACAGACATGTGTGCAATGATTAACATCAACATTTTAAACCCCTGTATCCTCTGATTCATCATGTTGCTAAGCTGAAATAGTTTTGCTGACTTTTTTGGACATTAAATAGATTTTTATTGGTTGAAAAAGAGGAACAGCTACAGTAGTTTCTTTAGTTTTGTCATGTTATCAGTATTGTTGTTATTTACTCTTTAAATGTTTGAAGCCTCCTTGTTTAGCACGTTAAACAAGACTGAAGACCTCTGGTTTCTTGTCAAAAAGATTTAACAGAAAACTACTCCTTTTCTTTTAGCTTGGGATGTCATACATCTTGAAAGTTTTGGCATAAAAATGTCAATAAAAATATTTTTTATTGACATGCTTTTAGAAATCTGCTTCCATTTCTGGGATAAATAATTTAAATACAAAGGCTGCAAAAAGCTGGACACTAGCTCCACTGTGTGTGGAGCTAGCATCCAGCTCTTTGCTCTTTCAGCCTTTAACATGAACAAATAGATAACTCTACATAAAAACAGCTCTCCATTCAGAGAAAGCTCCTCTGAAGCATGTCCAAGCTGTGCTATTATATCACATGATTAAGGTGAAGAAAACTGATTAGAACTGGTTTAGAGAGAAGCTTTAATCAATTGTCTTTGGTGCTTCTTGTGGCTGACACCGCAGTGGATTTAATGTTTCGCTCCTCAAGGTCCTCAGTGTGGCTCCTGAAATGTTCATCAGTTAATCAAGAGTCTGTGTTAGAAAACTCTGTTTAGGTGGACAGTTTAATCTGCTGGAGGAGCGTTAAACAAAAACGTGTTCTTGTGATGCTTTTTGAAGTGTTTTTTTTTTATGGTGTGTTGTGAAAGCGACACATTCTCTCTGGTACCTTCTGTGCTCCCAAAGAGAAACATAAGACATCATGCTGGGTTCATAAACATATCTGCCATAAACGATCATAAAAATGGATCCTCTTGTCTACTCTCCTGGCATATCAGTCTATGGGGGTGACCAGCCCTGCCAGGGCCAAGTATAATTAAAGGACATGCCACTGTTGCTGTGATGACAGAGGCTGATAAAACGTCATTTAGAGTGTTTTACGGTTCCTGATTATCTTGGCTTGGACACAACTCAATACTGCTACTGAAAACAGCTCACCTTGTGAAAACCTATTTTCTAATCTACTGACTGCATGCGACATTCATATGGGTACAATTATACCTTGTAATATATATATATATATATATATATATATATATATATATATATATATATATATATATATATATATATATGTATATATATATATATATATATATATATATATATATATATATATAGTGTAAGCCAGTTGATTCTGTCATCTTCTGTTAGTTATGATCAGTGGACGAAATGGAAACAGCCACACTTGATGGAAAGATAGGAAGCCATTCTCAGAAAAGCTTTCAGATAAATGCTTATAACAGAAATAAGAGGCCATCCTTAGATCAACACACTGATGTTTAAAACATTAAATTTACCCTATTTAACCCTTTAAGGTATAAGATGTTAATATTGGCTTAGTTAAAGGAATGCATTGGGCAGCTTTGGCTCATAGTGACGCCTTTGCAGGATTTTAGTCGTGAAAAGTTCTGGATGAGCTAGGATTAAGATTTGATGGTGAGACGACATTAGAATTAATCATAGTAACACTAATACATATGTACAGAGACAGTTCTTTACTGTGTTATATACCAATGTAGTTGTTCAGATATTCCACAACAAAAAAATAAAAGCAATACAGTCCTCACAGGGTGATTCTCCAACTAAAGTCAAATTTGGTCATGAAATTCTTCAGAAGCACTCAAAGCACACAATATAAAATGCAAGTTTACAAAGTTTAAAAAAAGCCTCTTAAGTTACATTTTGTACTGTGTGGTGAAATGACAGTGACCCTAATGGACAGGTGTTGCTTTAATGAAAAATATAATACTAATATATTAACATAGATGTCTGTTCACAGCTGTGAAGAAGCGCAATGTGTAGAAAAGAGATCATGGCTGGTTGAGAGAGTGCAGTTAGTGCAGAGCTATAGATTAGTAAATGCTAAGTTATCTAAGTAATGCATTTAAACAGTCTATGCCCAGGCTTATTCATTAACTGGTTATTGAGCTAGGCGAACAAAACTGCTAGAATGAGTGCAAACACTGATACCTGCTTATTGCTCATTAGTACTTTTATGCTCACATTTTACTCAGAGACAAAAAAGGAATATGAAAGTCTAAAGTCATCACTTTGTAAAATGAAGTCACCAGCAAACCTTACATTAGCATGAAACACCATCAATGGGCCTTACCAACGTTAACACGTCACAGAGGTCAGAGTCAAACCAGCGACTCAGATTATCTACAAGGAACAATCAAAGTTCCCCAGCTGTCACTGAGAAAAGCCTTTAACAAAGCACGACATCAAGCCCTGACGAATGATTGATGCAGGAACTCCTCCATAAAATCTAACCTGATTATCAAAGGTATATGAGGGAAGGAGGCCAAACATGTAACAAGAAATTCAGTGTTGAGGTCTGGGTTGTAAAGTACGTTGGAGGATTAGGGCCAAGTTATAAGGACAGAAAAAAAAAGATTTACAAGAATAAAGTCGTACGAGAAACAAAGTCACACATTTACAAGAATAAAGTCATAGATTAACAAGAATAAAGCCAAAAATTTACGAGAATAAAGTCATAGATTAACACGAATAAATTTATAGATTAACATAAATAAAGTCATAAATTTACAGATTAACAAGAATAAAGTCGTAAATTAACAAGAATAAAGTAATAAATTTACAGAGCTGAGTTCCAGCTTTGACAAACAGCCTTCTTATTACTCTGCCAATAGTTTGTTAGAGAACCTGAAACTTTCTGATGAAGGCAGCTGAAACACGTAGCACCGTAGGCTACCACACTACGACGGAGGATTAGGGCCAAGTTAAAACCTAAACTAAAGTAGAACTTCACAAGATGCTCCGTGTTCCTCATTTTTTAAAGGAGCCAAGCTGTAAACTAAAATAACAAGTTTATTCTCCTAAATTTTGGAAATGATTCTTGTAAATCTGTGACTTCATTCTCGTAAATGTACTTCTTCTTTTTTTTTAAGCATGGCCGTTGTGGTTAAGGGTTCAGCTGACTTTTGAAGCTAGTTTTAATTCTTCACACAAAGACAGGCAGGTTATGAACAGTTTACATAAAGCACTGTGTTTGTTAGATATGTCCCCTGCACACGGGTTTTTAACCTCCTGAACCCAAAGCAGGGAACGTGTTCAGAGTGGTCATGGGCTGTTTTCCATAAAGACTTTTCTTCACTCTTCTATTGAGCCATCATACTTGAAAAATAGCTCTAACCTCATTTAGCCCTAAACCAGTTAACAGACCAAATCATAAATAACTCACTGCTGCTGGTTGACCTGTTCTAGGATAAAGAAGCTGACACACGTTTGTCCAACAGTAATTCTGCTAACACTCCCTTTATTCTGGAATATATACGTGAACAAACACTTGATTTGTACATCGTGTGTAACTGACTGACTTTACACTCATACAAACTTAGATTCAAATGAATATTTTAAATTAAATACAGATTGGTTTTATATATTACATTGTTATAAACCCAGCCCTTCATACCCAGCAGCATCAACCTTTTACAAGATCTGGTTTGGGTCTACTGTGAGATTTAAGACGTGTGTGGACCAAGGCTTGATTTTTTTGTTGTTGTTTTTTTTAGATGAAACTGAAAAATGTCAGTTGACTGAATATTCTCCACAGTTATTCACTGATTTTATCTTCTCTTCCGTTTCCCTTCCTGTTGCTGTCATGTGATGGTCATTCAGGAGCAGAGCTGACCTCCCTTCCCTTCTCCTCCCTCTTTGCTACCAACTCATCCTCCCTCAGACATGGAAGAGGGAACAAAGGTCACAGAAACCACCACGACCCTGCAACCTCTCCTGGAGCGTAAGGTTCGACAGCGACAGTCTGCAGCTTCAGTCCTCAAATCCAAGCTAAAGAGGGGTGTGACCTGCTCTGCAAGCGGAGTTCGGTCAACTCTGACTGGATTCTTCCCTGTGGTGCGCTGGCTGCCTAAATACAAGCTCCAGGAGTATGTTTGGGGCGATGTGATGTCTGGACTGATCGTTGGTATCATCTTGGTACCTCAGGCCATTGCATATTGTTTGCTGGCAGGAGTAGATCCTATCTATGGTTTATACACATCATTTTATGCTAACATCATCTACTTCCTCATGGGCACATCCAGACACGTGTCTGTTGGGATCTTCAGCCTCATGAGTCTTATGGTGGGACAGGTAATGGACCAAGAATGACAAAACGTCATCAGAAACTACACGTCTATTTGAATTTGCTCATTTAATCCTTAATGCTACTTACTTCTCATTAGTTCAACATTTTTTCTATTTGTTTGAAAATCAAATTAGTTTAGATTCAGTAGATTATCAATCAGTGGTTATTTCATGCTTGGGACAGATGTGAGAAACTTCTCCTTGTCTACAGGTTGTGGATAAGGAGCTGTTCCTGGCAGGCTTTGATCTGGATGAGGACTCCAAAGCTTCTGGACTTCATGTGCTTAATGTCACACTTAGCACAAACCTTACCCATCGTCACAGTGTGGAGCTTATGGGTATGCGATGTGAGAAGGAATGCTACGCTATTGCCGTTGCTGCTGCTCTTACATTCCTGGCTGGCATCTACCAGGTAAGATAATAGTTAAAGTCTGACTTCAAGTCCAAAAGCTCTGCAACCCTAACCCTTTCAAAAGCAGACCCACGGATGGTGTTGACTGAATGGTTGCAACAATAAAAAGACGTCTATCATAAGGCTGATATTCTGTTGACGTCAATTTCTCTGCAAAAACCATAGACATCCATCTGATAGTTACTAAGAATTTATATACGGGGTCATGTGACCTCCAGATTCATTAGGGAACATCCTCACAGAATTTTTGCACCAACGCATTATGAATGTTGGAAAACCTCGTTTTGACTGACTCTCTCATTCTAGTCCATGCATATTCAAACTCTCTCTTCCCCCTCTGCTCTTCCTCCTCTTCCTCTTGTCAGGTCCTGATGGCTATATTCCGCCTTGGCTTCGTCTCTGTGTACCTCTCGGCTCCCATGCTTGATGGTTTTGCAACAGGAGCGTCCTTTACCATCTTAACTGTGCAGGCAAAGTACTTGTTGGGTCTAAAGATTCCCCGTCACCAGGGATACGGAACAGTTGTTGTCACCTGGATCAACATCTTCAGTAACATTCATAAGACCAACCTGTGTGACCTCATCACAAGCGCTATCTGTA
This sequence comes from Labroides dimidiatus, assembly GCA_030710495.1. Classification (NCBI taxonomy): domain Eukaryota; kingdom Metazoa; phylum Chordata; class Actinopteri; order Labriformes; family Labridae; genus Labroides; species Labroides dimidiatus. Next base: position 5,803,430 of record CM061157.1, read on the forward strand.
TTTCTGTATTAGGTAAAAGGATCTGTTGCACTTCTTCCTCATGATTTCAAATTAAACGTTTCAGCTAACTACTTCTTTAGAATTCATGATTGTCTTAAATGCAGAGACACATGTTTTCTGTCTTATAGTGGCTGGGAAGGAAATCCAAGAACGCTTCAAAAACCGTCTAAAAATCCCTCTACCGACTGAGTTAGTAGTCGTGGCAGGAGCTACCCTTGCAAGCCATTTTGGGGACCTAAACAACCGTTACAGCTCCAGTGTATCTGGTCACATACCCACAGGGTTCATTCCACCCCAGGTGCCCAGCTTTGACTTGATGCCACAGGTGGCACTGGATGCCATTCCTCTGGCTGTCATCAGGTAATGTTCACCAATGAGTCTCTCATCTGTGTCGTTTTAAATATAATTTATATACTGGATACACACCTGGTGGAATTCAACAGGTGCCATGATTGTCCATTACTGATTACACTTTCTTTAAGACATGCCCACATTTATTGTTTTGTTTTGTTTATTATTCTCTATTATAAAAGTTAGTTGTTTGAATAAAGTGACCAAGCTTCAAGAATTATTGATAAACATCCTTTAAGAACAGGCTTACACTGGGCTTGAATGCATCTTCACATGTGTTGTGATGTGGGTAAAGATAAACTCAGGCTCAGCTCGTTGACTACATTTCCTCTTCTTTTGCAGTTTTGCCTTCACGGTGTCGCTGTCCGAGATGTTTGCTAAGAAAAATGGCTACACAGTTCGTCCCAACCAGGAGATGCTGGCCATCGGTTTCTGTAACATAATCCCCTCCTTCTTTCACTGTTTCACCACCAGTGCAGCACTAGCTAAAACTATGGTGAAGGACTCAACAGGCTGCCAAACACAGGTAACATTCATACCTGAGCTCAAACCATGGGCGGCTGTGGCTCAGTTGGTAGAGTTGTCGCCCCACAATCAGAAGGTTGTGGGTTTGATTCCAGCTCCTGCGGTCACATGCCGAGGTGTCCTTGAGCAAGACACTGAACCCCAGTTGCTCCCACTGTTGTTCAGTGGTGTATGAATGCGGTGTGAATGTGTTAGCTGTAGCTGATGGCTATATTAGTGTCACTTGGCCATCAGTGTGTGAATGTGGTGTGATTGGGTGAATGAGGCTAGCAGTGTAAAGCGCTTTGAGTAGTCAGTAAGACTAGAAAAGCGCTATATACAGTGGTATGAAAAAGTATCTGAACCTTTTGGAATTTCTCACATTTCTGCATAAAATCACCATCAAATGTGATCTGATCTTTGTCAAAATCACACAGATGAAAAAACAGTGTCTGCTTTAACTAAAACCACCCAAACATTTATAGGTTTCCATATTTTAATGAGGATAGCATGCAAACAATGACAGAAGGGGGAGGAATAAGTAACTGAACCCTCTGCCTAAGGAGACTTAAAGAGCAATTGAAACCAATTTTTACCAAACAATTTAAGTCAGGTGTGTGCCCAATCACTGATGAGTGGCTTAAAGCTGCCCTGCCCACTATAAAACACACACCTGGTAAGAATTGTCTTGATGAGAAGCATTGTCTGATGTGCACCATGGCTCGCTCAAAAGAGCTGTCTGAAGACCTGCGATCAAGAATTGTTGATTTGTATAAAGCTGGGAAAGGATACAAAACCATCTCTAAAAGTCTGGATGTTCATCAATCGACAGTCAGAGAAGTTGTCTACAAATGGAGAAAGTTTGGCACTGTTGCTTCTCTCCCAAGGAGTGGCCGTCCACCAAAGATGACGCCAAGAGTTCAGCGCAGAATACTCAGAGAGGTAAAAAAGAACCCTAGAGTGTCTGCTAAAGACTTACAGAAATCACTGGCACAGTCCAATATCGCTGTGCACACATCAACTATATGTAAAACAATGGCCAAGAATGGTGTTCATGGGAGGACTCCACGGAGGAAGCCACTGCTGTCTAAAAAAAACATTGTTGCTCGTTTAATGTTCGCAAAAAGGCACTTGGACACTCCACAGAAGTTTTGGCAAAATATTTTGTGGACTGATGAAACCAAAGTTGAATTGTTTTGGAGGAACACACAACGTCATGTGTGGAGGAAAAATGGAACAGCTCACCAACATCAGCACCTCATCCCCACCGTGAAGCATGGTGGAGGGTGCATCATGGTTTGGGGCTGTTTTGCTGCCTCAGGGCCTGGACAACTTGCAATCATTAATGGAAAAATGAATTCAAAAGTTTATCAGGATGTTTTGCAGGAAAACCTGAGGCCGTCTGTCAGACAGTTGAAGCTAAAAAGAGGATGGATGCTGCAACAAGACAATGATCCAAAACACAGAAGTAAATCAACTTCAGAATGGTTTCAGAAGAACAAAATACACGTTCTGGAGTGGCCAAGTCAAAGTCCAGACTTGAACCCAATTGAGATGCTGTGGCATGACCTCAAGACAGCGATTCATGCCAGACATCCCAGGAATCTGACTGAACTACAGCAGTTTTGTAAAGAAGAATGGGCCAAGATTAGTCCTGATCGATGTGCCAGACTGATCTGCAGCTACAGGAAGCGTCTGGTTGAAGTTATTGCTGCCAAAGGGGGGCCACAAAATTAAAAAATGTGATGGTTCAGTTACTTATTCCTCCCCCTTCTGTCATTGTTTGTATGCTATCCTCATTAAAATATGGAAACCTATAAATGTTTGGGTGGTTTTAGTTAAAGCAGACACTGTTTTTTCATCTGTGTGATTTTGACAAAGATCAGATCACATTTGATGGTGATTTTATGCAGAAATGTGAGAAATTCCAAAAGGTTCAGATACTTTTTCATACCACTGTAAGTACTGGTCCATTTACCATGAGGTCCATCCATGTTTATAAATGTGTTTTTTGGAGTCTTTCACAAGTTCTTAGATTTCTGAGGTCAGTCCTGAGGCCATGTTGAGAACCCTCACATTCAGAGCTTCATGGGTAAATGGGCACTGGGCTTTGGTTAATGGTGTCATGTACCTATCCATTCTGCTGCAGTGGGATACCAGCAGCCAAACCACTCCTAATCAGGGGCGTGCGCCCGTCCAGTCATTGCAAACGGGGCTGTTAGTCTTAACGTACCGTTACGGAACGGCCCATTTGGCTGTAGCATTAGCTGCATGCACGACTGCCAAAAATTGGCCAATCAACTAATTGCACCATGAAAGCGAGGCAGGTGCAGAACATCATATGTTCAAGGAATCTCCTGGAAAACCTCTATTCAACGAGTTTGAATTGCACATGTGCACTCTGAATAAACAGAAAATAAAAAATAAAAAATGCTGTCTCCTTAATCTAAAATTGCTCTATATCTCAACATCTTCATACTTTTTCAAGGGGTCCATTTGATCCCTTTCATCCACTTTGCATATGAGCATGACTGTTAGCGCCTGTCATGGTGGGGTCTACCTCCATTAGATTTAATGCTCTGTTGGGCCGTTAACCTGGCTCATGCAAACAGCTAATCCTTTTTTTTTTTTTACTTTTAGTACAAAAGGTTTGATTTCATCGCCAATGGCTGGATGTGCACACGGGCCCAGAATTTTAAACAGTTAAGCTACTTAGAGCCAACAGTTGCTAACATTACTGTTAGGCTAACACAGCAATGAACTCATTGGTTTTAACTAGAATCTCGCTTACTTTAGGTTGATATCATGGACAGATTCCTCATACAGTTTGAACCATATAGATTAAGAAAAGGTATAAAAAAATGATCTAACACAAAACTGAAAAAGTCTATATTAATATGTACACCTGAGTCTTCTCTATGAGACCAGGGTCTTGAAAATCAGGTCTCAAGCTGTGACTGTTCACTTTTTGGAAGAAGTTCACTACAGAGCTGTTTCTTTGTTCTTTCAACAGATATCAAGTCTGATCAGCGCCCTGGTAGTCCTTCTTGTCCTCCTCTTCTTTGCACCTTTCTTCTACTCCCTCCAAAAGTGTGTTCTTGCCTGTATCATTATCGTCAGCCTCCGGGGGGCGCTGAGGAAGTTCAGAGACGTTCCGTCTAAGTGGCGTGCCAGTCAGAATGACGCCATCGTTTGGTTGGTCACCATGTCAGCCACAGCTCTGATCAGTGTGGAGCTGGGCCTTCTTACTGGAGTCATTTTTTCAATGATCTGTGTCATCTTTAAGACCCAGAACCCTAAGGTGAGTCATGGGCCTCACACTGATGATGGTCTCTGAGAAAAAAAAAAAAAACCTGACTGTAAAAATGTGCAATTCAAGAAAGGAAGCACAGAACCAGAAGGATCTCATGTTTCTTCTTTTCTGATGTTTTCTGTCAGGTGTCTCTGCTTGGCCAGGCCAAAGGCTCAGATCTTTATGAGGACATGGATGAGTACAAGAACCTCCAACCGGCAGCTCAGGTTCATGTCTTCCGCTTCCAGGCTCCACTGTACTACGCCAACAAAGACTGCTTCCTTAAGTCTCTCTATAAAGCTATTGGAGTTGAACCTTTTTTGGAGATGACTCAGAGGAAAAAAGCAGAAAAGAAGGCTAAAGAGCTGTCCTCGAAGCAGGCCAAGGCAAATGGCGATACACACCATGAAGAGATCGCTGTGGGACTCGTTCAAAGAAAACTGGATTTCCACACAATAGTGTTAGACTGCTCTGCCATCCCATTTATAGACTCCACAGGCATGGCCACATTTAAAGTCCTGCTCAAAGAATATAAAGAGATCAATGTGAATGTCCTTCTGGCGAACTGTAACACCTCAGTCATTGATACCCTGCGGAAGGGACGTTTCTTTGGGGATAATGACGAAGACATGAGCACCCTGCTGTTCCATACAGTCCATGCTGCTGTGCTTAAAGCTAACAGTTCTTTTGCAGCACCAGAAAGCAGGTCAGATGACTCTCTAGTGTAGAGCAGCATTTCTCCCGCTCCTCTTCTCAACAAACTTAAATGTGAGGAAAGAATTCATGTGATCCACGTTATCTTTCCATCCATCACAAAACTGTGCTGAATAGTTTTGTGGCTGCCTTGTTTTGAAAAGTTGTGTTCAAGAAACTGGGGGGTACCAAATGGGCATTTTTGGAATATTTGAATCCTTAAATAACCAAACCAGATGACATTCAACAACTTTATCTGCCCAGTGAGTGTCCTGAGGAGAAGTATTCCCCAATTCCTGTTTTTTTACTCTTCTTATAAAACTATGATGACACAATTAGTATAATCCTTTTCTAAAGGCTCCTTGATGATTGAAGGAAACTAAGATCAAATTTAGCTGAATTTCTATTGATTGAGAGGTAGCATGCCACGGTATGCTATGGAAAAGAAGTGCCTTTAAAGTGCATCACTGAAACAAGGGATGGAGTGTGCTTTTTTCTGTGTTGAAGGCACTAGCTGGTTTAGCCTAATACAGTAACTATGACACTTATCTGACATAGTAGGGACCAGAATCTCCTAATCTTGGTTATTGGTAAATGGACCAGTAATGGAATGCTTTTCCTCGTCTTTCTGACCGCTCATAGTACTTTACACTTCTGATTCTGATGTAGGAGCCCTCAGTTTTAGCTATGGGAGCAATCTGAGGTTCAGTGTCTTGCTTAACAGCACTTTGGCATGTGACTGCTGGAGCTGGGATGCAACCCTTGACCATCCAATTGAGACATGACAACTGTACTACTGATGCACAGTCGCCTTCTTGCATGTGTTGTTAAACCCTGCAGTCAAGAGGGACGCTGGCCAACCTGCTCAAAACTGTTACCTGGATTTATCTTAAACTCGGCAGTTTAGAAGATATCAAGATCACAAGTTCGTCCAATCAGAGGCTCAGCTCAACTCACATGTCTCACTGACAGGTCTGGTGCCATGTAGCTGCTAGAAAGGAAGCTCAAAGCCCACCTCTTGAATCAGCATTTCCAATATGGCCCCTGCTGATGATCAGCTTCATTACTCTGTTTCAGGAACAGACGGGTAACGTAGCGGAGACTACATCTGTACTTTATACAGTCTATGGTTGCTATGCAACAGGTTTCACTCTTGTTCACTTCTTAAAACTAGAGGATTCTCTATGTCATCTGCAGAAGAGACTACAGTATTTACAGAAATGTTAGCATTGATGCACTCCTTCTATCTAATGTCCATTGAGGTGAGACCCTATTAATAAAGTCCAAATCATTTGATCAGATTAGTGTACCTCATGTAGCCTGGCTGTGTTAGCTGATGGTAAATACAGGTTACACAAGCAGACTTGGTTAGTGTTGCTGCTAACATCAGCGATGTGCTTCTTAAAGGTGCTTCGAGGACTATTTATTTGGCAATGATAGCTGTGACAGCTTTAACTGGAAGCGGCTGTGTTTTTCGAAGGATAAATACTCCATTTCCCATATCCCCACTATCACCCACTGTCACAAGCACATGACTCTTGCCAAGGCGTGCTTGTTTAGGAAGCCATGAATGGAAATCTCCAGCTCTCTGTCACAGTCCTGTTTATCTTTCTTCTGCTCTGATGTCCTTTTTCTTAATGCCAGTCCAGCTCCAGGGTCCACCATCCCTACTAAATTATTTTTTCTAAGTAAATGGACGGATCATGCTTCCCACGTTTATCTGACTTCTCACTGCCAAAGTTTGTTAACCAGTGTAGTGTCATCAAAGGGTCCTTCATTTTACTTGCCGTGAATGGAAACATGTTCGCCAGGGAAAACCTGACCTGACATCAAATACTGAGAGAAAGCACTTAGAAATAATCGACTTTGGCTCTGTTTATCTCATTTTAGATCGTGGATTATGTCACTCAAATAAATAAAAGTGAAACTATTTCAAGTTCACTAATTACATAGTTTTGCTCACATGTGCTCCCTCTTTGCCCTAAGTAACCTTATGGCTGGTCACTAAGAGTTCACATGGTAAAAGGAAAGAACAGGAATTAGGGACAGAGGAACAGAGTATCATTGTGTGTCAGGTTAAGACTCACTGACTTTAAGAGTCAGAAGACTTTTCAGGGACTACCCATGTCATGATACGATACGATACGATACGATACGATACGATACGATACGATACGATACGATACGATACGATACGATACGATACGATAAGACACGATACGATACAATATGATATGATATGATACAATACAATACGATACAATACGATACAATACGATACGATAAACTTTATTGTCCTCTTGGGTGGTTCATATATTTTACGGTTATACAGTTAAACTGTAAAATAATCTATATGTTTGCTTTGCTCGTGGGAACAACTGTGTTTTCTTCAATTCTCAGGTAATCTTATATTCAGCTACAGATTTTTCATTTTAGATAAAACATAAACCAAACACTCAAACCAAGGTGTACAGTATGAATTTAATAATCCTGGTTGAAGAGTCTGCCTCCCTCAGCAGAGCCTCCTGACGTATTGACTCATATTTTCCTGTGACAGACCAGGTAAATTCTTCTAAACCTGAAGAGGACACAAGCATTCATACTGATGAGGAAAGAAAGTTTGATAATGAACAAAGACTGAGTTCTTTCCAAAGAGACAGTTTTACCTCAAACTGGTGTTGCCTTTCGGTCAGTAAAACAACGTAGTACATTTAAACACATCTGGGTTCTCGTCTGAGGATGTGAATAAAGTGTATTAATTACACGGTGCTCTAAGATGTATACTGTATGTGTGTAAATTGTTAGCAGCAGGTGATGCTGTTACTCGACTCACTGCCACTGATTTGTTGAATCTGTTGTTACTTGAGCAGGTCTGGTCCCTGATAAATCAATTTTTATCCTAGTTTTTAGTTTGCTTTTTTCATGTATGGCATTTGTATTTTTATTATGTGCTAAGTTGGACATTGTCAATAAAATATCAAATTATTTTAAAGTGGACTGATTTTGAGCTATTTCTGCTTTTACGTGGTAGCATCAAGACTGATGATGGCATGGTTTTGTAATAAGATGTAGACATTCTTTCAAAAAAAAAAAAAAAAAAAAGTAATTTTATAACATGTCTTTTTTTGTGCATATCAGTGTAATCCAAAAGTAGGAAGAGGTTTTGACAAGCTTTATAACAGTATGTTAGAATTTCTTTGTTTGGAGAGTTTACGTTAACTTTTTTTAAAACACTGCTGTAAACTCTTCGTACTTTAATTAAACTTTTAAAAGTTTTTATTGAAGATCTTGTGTCTGTTACTTCATCAGAGGACTCGGAATGAGGTGTGCTGAAGACACCATCAAGGGGGACAGATTTAAAAAAAAAGAAAAGAAAAGAAAAAATAATGTCACAAACAATAAAAACAAAAGAACAAACAAAAAATGACCAGTATTACATTTAGATCAGTGAAAGCTGCTCCTCTAACTTGTTATGTCCAAAGTCACTGAGATATATTAACCATCCCACAAACATATTATGCAATAGAAAGTTACTTCTTGCCATATTAACTGTATCATGACTGCATGATGATGCTATGAGTCAAACTCAGATGTTTCCTGCATCTGTTTAAGACAAACTGAACTTTAGTTTGTGAAGCTGAACCTGAAACTGAGTAACTCCCAGTGGTTGGTGAGTGTTTCTTAAATGATTTATTATTATGGACAACATGAGCTGCTTGAAGAAAAGAGACTCTGTTTCTGTCAGGTTTATATAAACACTTTATTTAGTTCTTTAGGAGACAAAAAAAATAATTAAAAGAGCCTGGAAAAAAAGTAACAAGAACAAAACAGCTTCAAAACACGTAGTGTATCAAAGAAAAACTGCAAAAGAGATTTCAAACCAACAACAGGTGATACATTTAACCCTTTAAGCCCTGGCCTCTTATTTTGGCACACTCAAATTGTAAAGAGGTTATCTCTGCATCTTCCAGGTCTGTTTGAATCAATCTGGAGTCATAATAAAGGGCACACTTGTGAAATTTGTTCAGAGGTGTCAGTGTTGATGTTTATGTCACTGTTTGACTTGATGGTGTTTGTAGCTGAGTTTCTCCTCTTTAATCTGATCTGCAATATGACTTTATTTAAACCTGATAAGTGCTTTGTTTTATGCGTTTTGTTGCAGAGTGACCTCAGAGTCCCTCAACTGGAGGACCTTAGGGTTTAAAGGGTTAAACACTACTGAAATAAACGAGTTGATGTAATGATCCAGGCCCATCTTTTACTATTTAAATATGCAAATGTGAAAAGCATATGGGCAACTGTGGATCAGTGGTAGAGTTGTTGTCTCTTAATCGGAAGGTCGAGGGTTCGATTCCCAGCTCCTGCAGTCACATGTCGAAGTGTCCTTGAGCAAGACACTAAACCCCAAAACTGCTCCCACTGTTGTTCACTGCACTGGTGTGCGTGGTTTGTACGTCGCTTTGGAAAAAAGCGTCTGCTAAATGAAATTGTAGAATTGTAGAAAAGTAAGCAACTTCTGACTCGGACTATTCAATAGTAAACATATAAACAAGTATGAAAATGACATGTTGTCATGCATGACAGGCTAAAATCAATAGCTGAGCCGAAGGAGCAGCCAGGGCTAACCATCAAGAGGTGTGGGTTAGAATTCTTCTTTAAAGAAAGCAAATGAGCTTTCCAAAAATCTCAAGTTATCACCCACTAAGACCCTTTGAAGACTCTATATGTGATCTTGAAATAGTCTCACTTTGATACATTTGCCTTTTCAAAATCCATGATTTCTCAGTATCTGTGGTCAGGTCAGACTTTGCCAAGAGAACACAGATCCATTTACAGCCCGCTAAGCAACATTCATCAGTTTTCCTGAAGAAAAATTATTTTCTGTGAATTAATTTGCAGTGATGACAAACACTGGAGCTGGACTGACAGAAATAAAAAAGGACAGAATAGCAGAAGAAAGCTCTGCTTGGTGAGCACCCGGCTGTGAGGAGCAGTAAACAGCTTGTTCATCCTCTGTATGATAAAGTGTGCTCCTGAACCTCTTTAAGCTCTCACTGTTAAACTAAGAATCCGTCTTCCACTAATGAAATCAGTCAGTAATCACCAACCTGCATCACACTGATGACGTGTTTCTTGCTCATATAAATCTCACAGAAATCTGTAAGACCAGCAAAGTTCTCCTTCATTGCCTCATCAGACAGACTTTACACAAACATTCATTATCGCAGTGACGATCTATCATTTTCTGAATAATTATTAGTCACTCTGGGTGTCAGCATTTCCATCAGACAAAAACTGAAATTTAAAAAATTAGGGAAAAGAATGAAAAAGTATTTCCTTCTTTTAAAAAAAACATGAAGATACTGAAGGGTCACTTTTTTATCATTGCTGCCCTCTGCTGTATGGAAACATGCTGCTTCATCAAGAATGAAGATTACTGAATATTACTTCTTTATATCCTCAGTGAATCAACTAGGACTGATTTTTCTTCTCCTGTTTTCTGCCTCAAAAATATCAAACACTCACATTTGAATGGTTTCCTGGAGTAAAGGGACCACTACAAAGTAGATCAGGTGTAAATGTGCTTCTGAAAATCAAAGACTCAGACTAAAAACGACTTTCCAGCATTCTTTATTCATTCAAAATGTTTTAGAAATATAGCTCCACATAGGCACTGGAATAAATACTATACACTGCGTAGATCAGTGCCAGTGCTTTTGGATATAAATGATATTCAAGAGAAACACAAACACAGCATAAAACAATCAACAGATCATTCCAGAAAAAGATGGAGCAGGATATGATAGTCAAAAAAATTCAAGTTCATGTTCGATGATAAAAACTTTCAGAAAGGCAATATGAAGTCGCTCCTCTGCTCTGCAGGACGTACAAGATGGTCAGTCAAAATCCCTTTTTGTTCATTACATTATTTTTTCAGCATAATAAAAAAAATACTGGCCTGGTACAGAGTTTGTTCAACATTTTCTTTTGCTCTGGAGAACGACCGTGTTTCCCTTCCAAGAAGAGGTTTAACAGAAAATCTGGACAAAGCAAATGAGCAAAAACAGACAAAAAAAAAATCATAATACAACTGACCCAAGGTTTGAAACTTGACTCTGGCCTCAAGAAGACAAGAACAGTTTTTACAGTTACAGTTTTTCACATCCTGAGCCTTCATGACAGATTTAAGGATGCAAGAGCTGAAAATTTTAATCCAGGTGAACACTTCAGCTGATACGGGACAACCTTTACTGTTGACAAGGCATCAATAAATTCATCGTATCACCTCCTGTCGTAACATAAGTTTTGTTTCTCAAACCTCTTTCGAACAAAGAGAAACATTAGACTAACTCTTTAGGCCCTTTTGGAGCCCAACATGTAACAACATGTTACATTGGGCTCTAACAGGCCCAATAAACATCTCCTCCCTCATCTCACTTTTATATATTTGCCTTTTCATGATCCAAGATTTGGAATTAGATGTAGCAGCACCAAAACTGATTATTTCTGAGTGCTATTTCTCAGTATGTGTGGTCGAGTCGGACATTACCAGAACAGGAATCCATTTACAGCAAGTAGACTGACAGTCCCTCTGACGAAACTATGCCGGACAGCAAAGTTTACCATCAAGAAGCAACATCTGTCCTTTTACAAGAAGAAAAGGATTTATGTGATTTATTTAGTAATGATGGTGGAGACTGGAGCTGAACTGACAGGCAGAAAAAGGACAGAAGAGAAGAAGTGATGGAGCACAGGCTAAAGGCTAAAACACAGGCTAATCTGTTTGTGATAATGTTCATTCCAACCCACATGCAGCAGTTATTCTGCAGTGATCTGATCAAACTTGAGAGTCTCTCAGTAAAATGAAGAGTGAGGTTACGTTAGCTCTGATTGGCGAGGTTGGAGTTGGTAGATGAGCTCTGGTAGGACATGAACAGGAGTCCCCATAGTTACAGACACGCCTCAGAGCGCAGTCGTTTGTTTGTTGACACGTTTCAAACAGTGTGACCACCTAACCACGAAAAGTAGTGTTTAAAAGAAGATCTGCTCTCCATTCGTTCCTTTCAAAACAAAAACATGCCTTTGTAAGAGTCACATCCTTATGACAGTGGGTGACAGTGCTCATGGGAAATGGAGTCTTTATTTCAGTTAAAGGCATCACTGCTGTCAATGCCAAATAGATCATCTTCACAGGCCTTTAAGAAAACTCTGCCCATTAGCTGCTCCAAGAGAGATTCCATGTTAGGACACCGACATGGGAAGGAGAGGGTTAATAAATTTAGCCACAGTTAGACTTTTTTAATCACCTGCCCTGATGTCACATATGTTTATAGTCCAATGACTTTATGGTGGAGGTGCTGACTGTATTACATTTTAAGTATCGTCTGTCGCTCGGAGACTTAGGCTGGTGAGAAGTTGTCTGCTGCAACCTGAACATTTCGCAATGCTGTAAATAGTAATTAAAGGATTTATTTTTCAAACAGCCGCCTCATTTGTTACAAAGACAAAACTGCACTCACAGCAGACAAAAACTAAGATGAACTGAGAAGTGTGAACGAAACAAGGCAGAGGAGCCTAAAGAGGATTCTCTCTCACGTAAGGCAGGTCGATTCCTGATTGATCGTAAACCATTTGTTCCAAAGCTTTAATTAAAGGAGAGGCCGAGTGCAACACTGTGTCCCCATCAGACAGCTGAACGCTGAACTTCCAGTCATCATTTGTTCTGTGCTTTCCATCATCTTCAGACTGTAACAGTTTCAGCTCAGAGGAGCTGATGAATGTAAATGAAATGCAAAGAATAAGTCAAGTCAAGGTTATAATGTTTGATTCAAACTAATAATTACTGATAACATCTGTACATACATCTGTAATCTACACCAACCAGGAGATAACATGAGAACTACTGACACAAAATAAACCTTATAGTTGGTTTCTACAAAAGAACTCATTCTTCATGCATTGTTCGTAGTAGTTATGGTGCAGTATTTTGTGTTTTTCACAGTCAACATTTTGAACGTACAGGGTTTCATTTGGTCTTTATTCCCTGGCATACAGAGCTCAGCATGAAGGAGTACATCCCAACAGATTTATCAGAAAACCTTCAGGGTTTTTTTTTTTTCTAGGGGAGACTTCACCGCGAAATAATCCAGAGAATGTGGCTGATTGACAGCAAACAAAATGTGTATATTTGCACACACAAAAACCATTAAGGACCATGTCGCAAAAATGAGTACACCCCCATCAAAGGAGCAACGCTACATTTTTAGACTATGAAGTCCTAATTAAGAAGACCTAAACCCAGGTGAGTCTACTTATTCATTCAGCAGGTGTTCAGCAGACACCTGGCTACAAAGAGATGTCACGACACAGAAAGTCTTTCCCATTTCAGGCTGTCAGCAATGGCGAAAAGCAGAGGCTACAAGAAGACAAGAAAAGATTTTCTCATCAGTCAGAATACTGTCGCGAAACCGCTTCAAAAATTCAAGAACGACGGCACAGCAACAATCTCACAGAGACGCCCAGGCCGTCCACGGGAGGTAACACCTGACAGGAGCGTCATCTGATGAGAAGTAAAATTGCCGTGCAAGTTCTCTGCAGCTCGCCAACGAACAGGAAAGCCAAACGGTTTCCATTTGATACAAAAAATAGTAGTTTTTGTTATGGGATGTATTCATTTTAGCATCACCTTTTTTGAGTAAAGCTGAAGATTTTGTAATCCAGGTTTTATTATTTACCTTAACTTCATGTTATGAGTTCAACAAATGTTCTATTTAACTCAGTTTTTTCAGTGTTTTGAAAATTGTTCTTTTGTTCATTGAGATATTGATTAAAATCGTACTTTTCAAAGGAGTGTATTCATTCATGCTGAGCACTGTGTGTGGGTTCAGTTTGTGTTGAGAGCCTTTGCTGAGAGCTGTTTGCCGGCACACACACACACAGAGTGAGTGGTCTTTGACAGCAGTCCTGTGGGAACCTTCAGCTCAGTGAGGAGAGTAGCTTCTGCTAAACAACACTTAACTGCTGCTGCTGCTGCTGGTCTGAGACGGGCAGGTCTGGCTGTGCCTGAAGCGCATGATGTATACTGCAGTTTGATGCCACCAGTAAAACATCAGGACCACCAGGATGTGCCAGACCTGGTGACTGGCACCCAGGTAGTTCAGCTGGCCTAGGAGAGGAGAGAAAACTACAACTCATTTTTCCATCGCAGTAGAAAATGCTTCTTTCAAATTAATCAATGAATACAAAGGGTTTCTCTGTTATATTGTATTGAGAGTAATACACTGCCCATAGCAAATAGACCAGAGCCTTTTATTGGATAGTTACTTCAGAGGTTAAAATGTTTTAACCCGTAATGGTGCGGTGAGTAACCTCTCATTTCCTAAAAACCATGTCAGAAGACAGATCCTGGGTCGTGGAACGGCTGTTGATCTGTTTTAGAAATTATTGACCTCCATCATGTAAAGAAAACAACTATAGATGATGCTTTAACTACTTCAATTCTACAGTTTCATTTAGTGGACGCTTTTTTCCAAAGTGACGTTCAAGACAAGCAAGAATTCAGACTGGAGGGAAAAACCTTAGAAAGCCAAACAAAACGCTTAAAGTTTGATTGGCCTCAGGTGCTGCCATCTAGTGTTTGCTTATGGATTAAATTGGGGTATCAACTGTCCAGAACATCGTTAGAACCATAGAGGATAATCATGAAGCATCACCTTCCAGGGAGAAAGTAGGAACAAACATTTGGATGATCATGATTAGAGATCACTTGAACGTTTGGGGAAATCATATATTAGGAAATAATGAAATTAAGAGCATTTACACACAGTGTAAAGAGGATCAAAGGGAAAAAGCTGTGTAGCTCTAAAAACACAGATAAGTGAGGTTCATCAGAAAAAAACAGCTTCAATTTGATCCTGTGGTCTAATGAGTCCAGGTTTACCCTGCTCCAGAGTGATGGGTGCATTCTAAGAAGAGAGCTGGATGAAGTGATGAACCCATCATTCCTAGTGCCTACTTTACAGAGCTGTGGGGGCAGTGTTATGATCTGCTCAGGTCAGCTGACTTCCTGAATACACTGAATGACCTTTCTGTGGACACAGTTTTTCTTTCCTGAAGATTGAGTGCTTCAGGGTGCATGAGACATCCTACTCACACATTGAAAAGTCCAGATCTTTGGGACCCCCCATTGATACAAGATCTCGGCAGAAAATAAACGCAACACTACATGAAAATTAATGATGCAACAGAAGTTTATGGAATTGATGCCGCAGTGAATGCATGGTACTGTACTCAAAGCTAAAGAGGGTCAAACAGAACATTAGTGACTTTGCTCTAGGGATGGGCAGTGTGTGTTTAGCCTGCGTTATGTTAATACATTTCATAATTACACATTTTGTTTATTTGTGTTCAAGTGATTTTACATCAAGGACTAAAGCTTCATTAAGTTCTTACATCGGACTGACCACGTCAGTGGAGGGTCCGAGGTAAGCTGCAGATTTAACCATCTGTCATAATTATTTCTCCAGGTGAGGTTAGGAGTAAGTTACAGATTCAAAAAGTCAGTCTTTTACCTAAACTAACAACATCTTTAATGCTAACATAATGTTTGCAACATACAACGAAACACAATTACAATATTTTGATTTTGATTTGTACACAGTGACCTGTTTTACAGATTATGTGTCTCCACTCAGGTTTGAGCCCATAACACTGACATAAGATCAATGCTGTGTCTCAAATCACACACTTCTATGAGTGCATAAGTGTGTACACATCATATGGAAAATATATAATATAGAAAAATGTAGCGCACTTTGATTTCTCATTTGTCTCACTCCAAACACTCAAAAAGTTGAGTGTGGAACAGTGAACACTTCTCACACTCAACAGTCGCCATATTGGCTACACAGAGGAAGGGGCGGGAACAGATCAAACTATGGTTGATGGATGTAATCAATGAAAGACAGAAGAACACCTGTGAGCAGCTGTGAAATGCGACCGTCACTTCTGGTGAGTGTGAACTGGCAGTGTTTGACGTGAGTGTACTTGTAGAAACATGTGATTTGAGACACACAGACAGACAGAGAAGGACTCACCAGGAAAATAACGCTCAGGGATCTTGGTGACGTAGAACAAAAAGGCAGATCCAGCTATCAGATACATCACAATCACACGGGGCAGGAACAGCTGCATAGAGAACAATACGCAAAACATGTGTGACAAAACACACAGTCAGGGGACAGTGCTGGTATTCAAAGAAGAAACTTTTATATTTCCACTTTACTGCTGTGTTTCCTGACCTGTACAACATCGGTGGACCATCCACCATTCAGCCAAACCCAGTGGCACGCAGGAATCACGCTGATGCCAGCCACACAGCAGAAGATTGTCATCCGTATCCTTCGCCAGTCGTTGCTGAGGTAACGAGGGTGGACCTGGGCACAGAAGACGGCCAGGATCAGGGACAACACCGTCAGAAGGTAGACCTGTCGCCAAAACTGCAAGACGGGAAAGTAAACAGTTAGGAATAGTCTCATCAGAACTACAGCAAATCAAAAATCATCCAAACAGTGTACGTCTGGGGCGTGATCAGGTCTTTGTTCACTTACAGCGTTACAGTAAAAAGCATAGAATATCCCAGGCACATAACATCCCAGAATGCCAACAGAGATGCCTGCATAGTCCAATGCCAGCCAGCGACGGCTTGTCTTCTCTGATCGGTGGCACGCAAACAGGTGATACCCCACAGAACACAGCATGCACACCTGGGGAAAACATACACAGCAACATCATAGACTGACAGAATACATGTTTATTATTTTCCTTAAATGTCATGGTCTGTTTTATCTAACCACTCTTTAGTTTCTTTGTCTTTTTGGATTATAAATCAACAAAGTGACTTTCTGGATGGTAAAACCTTAAAAAAATACTTGATCAATACCTAGGTGTGCTTGATATTATATTTCCATGGACAAAAGCAGGGTTAGGAGAAACATGGGAGTTTTAAATACTTATTGTAGGAAGCAACATCACTTTGACTCTAAATGTAAAATAATACAAAGCTGTAAGCCAAGAACCAAATTCTACAAAACCTACAATACAAAAGGTACACAGCTAACACATAAGCTCTACATCACTGTCTCAACAATGAATAGCAACCAGTAGGGTCTATGCACTACATACACACCTTTTCTTACACAGGTCTAACCCTCCCACACAGTGTACACACCTTGTTAGGTAGAAGTGACCCAATTGCACCTGTTGCAGGAAATGTGAACCCACACAATCATGTTTGTTATCCATACAACTTAATCAGGATTAAGGACACTGCATGTATTATTAATGATATACAGTTCACATACTGAGCCAACGATAATGTAAACAACACATTCTCAGGAACAGCTGTAAACAGTTATAAAGTTGCAGAAACCCTGACAGAAGTTTTAAGAGGATATGAGTAAAGGTCATTGCTGATAATGGTCATTTAAGAGTCTGAAAGTCTTCACCACTTCTCCAGTGTTCACCGTGTAAAGCCTGCCTCACCTGGAAACAGAACAGTCCTATAGCATAGATGACGTAGTCCTCTCTATTGGCTCCAGAAGATGGCAGTACTGTGGAGAGATCATTTACCCCCAGAGAGAAGAAGAGCAAGAAACCCAGGAGGTGGCTCCAGATGTTCACAGTCTCATTGGAGAGAATAAAAATACTGAAACAGAAAACAAATAAGAACACATGTCACACTTATATGAAAATGTGTATATATGGTATTAAATTCTGAACATGTTCAAGAGTCTAAACTATATTTAGATTCCATAGTCTTTCCACACAAATCTATTTCAGTTCCAGATGAGTGGAAAAACACATATATTATATTATTTTTAGCATGACTGACCTCCTCAGGCAGAGCTTGGAGGGCAGGTGAGCCCTGTAGCCATCTGTGATGTAGGGGTTTTCCTTCAGGAAGAGGGGGATTTGTTCGTAGGTGTACAGCCTTATCCTGTGTGGTATCAAAACAGGCCAGTGATGGTAGCTGCCCAGCTCGATGTGGTGAGCAGTCTTCAGCAGCTTCTGAGGCATCTTCAGCAGCATCTTGTTACCTGCTTCTCTGGCACGAGGCAAGCTGGGAAGGGTTAAGGCTGAGATTGGAGGGATGGGAAAAAAAGAAACGATGAAGGGGATGAAACTGCCACTACTGATTAAAAGAACACATGCCTCAGTGTTAAAAAATGTAAGGTACTAAAATTCACTGTCATATTCATGTTTACCGACTCCTACTTCCTCTCAAAGCATTTTTACCACTTACATCCAAATGCTCAAAATGGTTTATTAAAATGATTTATTTAAAGGCGTTATTTAAATGTTTTATTTTAAGAGTAGAATATTTTTAGTTATTTTTTATTTAGTATATTTTAGTTATTTTTTAGGAATGGGATGTTTCTAAACAAACCACAGACAGCAGCATCGCGTGATGCTGACTGATGTTTCTCTCAACATGCTAGCAAGCTTCTGGCTAGCTAACCTTAATGCTAACCTTGACAGAGAGCTGAGACAGCTCCTCTGATTGAAATGAGACATCAAAGCTCACCATCAGTCGCAGTCTGGCTTCTCCTGACTTCGTTCAGGTAATTCAGCCATAATCAGATGGCTATTAAGCAGACCTATCGTTCAAATTGAATCACATTTTCGGCTGAAAAAAAAAACAAAACAAAAAACACACTTCCTCTTAAACAGAGTCGGTCTTCTTCTTTGATGAAAACAATATGCGCAAATGGCACATTACTGCCACCAACTGGTGAGCACGGAGGAGTGAAGCCCAGAAACAGATTTAATTTATCACGTCCCTTTAATTGGAGCTTTTTTTTTCCAAAGTAGTTTGTCCTTATATTGTAAAAATCTTAACTAATATGATATACGTTTGATGAGTTCAACTACAAAGCAGGCTGTGCAAACACAAAATAATTTGAGCAAAACAAAGAAAATAATAAATAAATAAATAAACAAATAAATAAATAAATAAATAAATAAATAAATAATAATACATACTTCCTTTCCTCAGATTTTTTTTTTTATTTCCATACAAATTTTGCTGATTTTGCTTCAGGATGTTACTTTATCACATGTGGACTAAACTCAACATGTGCAATGTTACGACTACCCCAGGTTTCCCCTACCTTTGTTTCAATTTTAAAACTAAAGGATATGATATCAAAACATACTGTAAACTGTTGGTTAAAATAACTTTGTTCTTGATATTCAAGTATTGTGGCCACTATGAAAAAACAATTTCAGCTGATTTGAAGGAGGCCCTGTTGTCACAGACACTTTATTCAAACAGCTTTGCAAAGCCTGCAAATAACTCATTAGCTTCATTAGTTTAAATGTCCAAACATGTTCATGTTTAGTTTGAAGCTTTTGTAGGACATAATTTCATTCGTGACAAGATCATGCAGCCTGTGGGTTTTATCACTGCTTGTTTCAAAAACATTTTCTAAGTAAGACTGCCTTAAGATTTTAAGGTATTTGCACAGTCTGACAGTGATTCTGTCCTTATAATAGGTGTGATGAAGATAGGGTGATCCCTCTCCCATCGTTTTTCACTTGAGTAACTTAACTTGGTATTAGATTATTATGTGATTTAATTAAGTCCTCATGGTCAAACTGCTCCTTACACTCTAACTTTGGTCTGGAATCAGTTTGGGTTTTTATTGTCATGACTTCACTCTGAAAAGCTGAAGTTAAACTTACTAAAGGAGCCACAGCCCTGCAAACACAGCAGTTTGTATAATTACAGCACATCACCACAGAGGAATTGTTCACATATTTGATTTATGATTTGCATTAAGTCTGGTGACAGGGGGCCATATATCTGTTTATTGCTGAGGAATTAAATGGTTGCGTAATCACAGTGTTGAAAAACATGTCCATTACTTTTTGTAGAGACAAAGCAGCAGGTTAAATTTCAGTTTCTGGGTCTTGGGATCAAAGTCACATAAGGCAAATAAGGGTGTTGATTAATGTCTACATTACATCATGTAAAGGATTTACAGGAACATGATGCACATGCATGTCCAAAACTGAAAAGAAGACATCTGGTACATTATTTGTTTGGAGCTTGTCATGGAAGCAGACTATCACCTCTGGATTTTTCATCTAATTTTTCATCAGGGCATGCCTTCAAATAAAATCTTGCAGTACCCCCCCCCCCCCCCCCCCCCCAAAAAAAAAAAAAAAATGCTGCCTCCATGGGTCATCTGAATGCCCCATGAGTCTGATGTGCTGTTTAAATGAGAAAGGTTTTAGGATGAAACACAAAAGTATTGTTGCGTTTCAGACTCTTGTTTATACGGAAACGATGTTTTAGACCTAAAGCGCAACTTTTTGAAACGTCCTCCAGAGTGGAATTTTTCTGATACGCTGCAGCCACAGTTGCTGTGTAAACAGCAAGCCAGAGTTTTCAGTGGAAACACTGACGTCACGCTCCATTTCATGCATGTGCATTCCACTTTCATTGTGGGAACTTTTAGTTACCATGTGCGAACCGGACAACAACAACGGTTCAATGGCGGACTACCATGTTGTGCTTGTGCTGCTGAATCTGCTGACCGTCTTTCAACAAAATGTGCATCTGTTGCTCCACTTCTGCTCTCAGATGAGATGCATTTAATATATACACCAGATGATCAGCCCACCTCTTCTGCAGCAGAGAGCTACCAAAAGACTCTACAGTTATATCAGCACCTACAGGCCTGACATTCATACTCATTTTTTATTTTTTTCTCTGCATATTTTTGTGTTTTCAAGTGAAACGCTGTGAAACGTTGTGGTGTAAACAGGGCTTGAGTTGTCCACGCTGCCTTCATGTGAATGACTAATAATATATCTGTGTGTGAGTGTAATAGTTGATGCCTGAGTAGTGATCTCATGGTCATATCATGCGGCTTTGGCACCACCTTAATTAAATACATTATGAATTAATTTTTATATTATTATTTATAATTTTATATTGGTATTTCAGAAATATTCCCACCAATAGAGTTTATATTGGTGGCATGTGTAAGTCTGAATTATTCTGATCCATACTGTCCTATAACTGCTGCCTGGGATTGTTTCCTGGTTGACTTCTAAAAATAATAAATACATCAAAGAGTCAGTCTTTTGAACGGCTCTTTGAAAGGAACGGCTCCTCAAGATCCAGCTCCCTCCAGAGAGCCGTAAATCCCCAAATCCCATCACTATGGGCCACTTCACCAATTCAAGGCCCAAGAGCGTCTGCAACAAGATGTTCAGACCTTCAAAGTAAAAGCATGGTAAAGTAAAGTTTAGGACCAAATGAGTAAAAAATGAATGTTTTCTATCCACACTGCCTTTAGAAAAATAAAACATGGCAGCAAATACGCTTTTTCAACCCTTTTTTTAACCTTTGCTGCTTTGTTGCTCTTAATATATTTTTTAAATAAACACAAATATAATGATTGACATAATTTTACTGCAGCAGCTCTAGGTTGCCTGTAATGAAGGTGTAATTTACCGCTTTTTTTAAAACTTTGTTAGGATTCTGTCTGTGCTTTAAGTTGAAAATCCCTGAGGGAAGCTGTGGTCTGTTGTGTTGCTGCTGTCGGTGTGATGGTGCTGTCCTGCAGCTGTGAGCCCTGCCCCGTGTAGTCCACTATCAGCGGGCTGTTAGACTCTCTGTGAGCTGTTTCCCTGCTCAGCACTCAGCCAACATGTGAACCGCCGGGCTGATGCCCTGAAGATGACAAAGGCTTCACCTGTTTGCTTCTAAAATACAAACAAACTCACAGATAATATGTAGGGTAATGCAGGGATAATGGATCCGATCTGGATATCCTGCAAATTTTTATTTTTTCTAACTGTTTGTGTGAATGTATCTCTGCTTGACGGCGACGAGGCTTCCTGTGATGGTGCGTTTGATATTTATTTCGTTCTGGACAGGTGAGTGGATACACTTAAATTCTACACACACGTTCAAGCCCCAGGAAAAGCCGGTGCACTGACACACAGTGTTAAAGACAGACTGTTAACGCAGCCTTGTCCATGTATGGCAGTGTTTAGTTTTACAAGCGCTCCTCTGCTTTTATTCTGCAGGTTTAAAAGTTCATTTTATCTGACCTCTTATGAAAGTTTGGGATGCAGACAGGGGCGTGTCTAGAATTTATTTCTTTGGGGGGGGGGGGGGGGGGGGGTCCGGTAGGGGCACAGACTGTAGGTAGGACATAGATGGTAATGAAACAGTTGGCGAAGTTATTATGAACATAACTATTTAATCACCACAATAATAATAGTCCACATAGTTGGTTTTCACATAGTCAAAGGTTGGTTCAAGCTGACTGCTGACTGACAGCTCTGCTAGGGATGGCCAACCGTTTTCCAGGGGTGGCTGGTGCCACCTGCAGTCACCCCTGTGGCCACGCCCCTGGATGTAGACCTGGGCTAAGCTCAGATATAGTTTCCTTTAAATGAATTTTGAGGTTTTGTCATTCTGTTGTCCATTTGGTTGTATTAGTATGTTTGTTTGTGTTTTGTCTGTTTTTCAAACATTTGTTTTATTATTTATCAGATGCCGTAACAGCTCCGGTTGAAACAAAGTGTAGCTCCAAAACTTAATTCATGCAGGATAAAAGCTCAACAGATGATCAGTGGTTACTTTGATTAATGGGTCATGGACATCCCCATGAGGATCTTTTATGCCTGCCTTGTCCTAAGGGGTTCCCATGAATTTTTTGGTGTGTTGCTACAGTATGTTAGGTTATCTTTAATGTCTTCGTGTCTGCAGGTCAGGCAGTGTGTCAGGACACTGGGATGAGATCTATGGATTTGTGGAGCAACTCACTTACAGGTTTGTCAGGTATGGTTGCACTTCTCATTTGGAAGATAGTTATTCCATTTCTTCCCTTTTCTGTTCCTCCTTCCTGTACCTCATCCTCTTCATATCATGTCGCTGTATTTGCTCAGCAGATATGAATTAAACCAAGTGTTTTACAGACCACCAGCCATATAAAGACCAAACTACAGTCAGAAACCGTACCATTAAAAGTAGACTTTTCAGAGACTGAGAAGTTATAGGTCTTAAAATTAAAGTACAAACAGTAGCAGTGAGTAGAAAAGTAGGCCATGGCTATTTTTGGCTGCAGACATCATACAAGGCCACCAACTGTTCCTCCTGTGGGTGATGGTGCAGAGGGTGTGTGGGGGATATCTTTAGGTTTAATAAAGGGTTACCAGACATAAGAGAAACACAACCCACCAGATGTTGAAGGTGGTGCAGACCACAACAGACAGCCCTTCATAAATGATGTCGTGAAAAAGAAAGTGTTGGGGTTAGGGGTTGAGTTTTGTATTTATTTGATTTTCACAACTCAAAAAAAAAGACAAAAAAGGAAAGAAAAAACATACAGAGAAAAAAATAATAGAAAAGTAATATATGGTGCAGGGAGGCAAAAAAAATGAAAGGGCTTATTTAAAGCCTCAACCTACAGAACTTACTTTTAAAAATTATTAAAATGAACACATGTGTGTGTGTGTGTGTGTGTGTGTGTGTGTGTGTGTGTGTGTGTGTGTGTGTGTGTGTGAGAGAGAGAGAGGGCGATTAGTTTTAACTATCAACCCTGTGCAATAGTAATAGTAAACTTAACAGAACACATAATCTAAAAGTAAAACAAATAAAACATAAACAACAATACAGAAGCAACTTAGAAAAGAGGAATTTAATGTTTTTTCAAGCATTTTCTGTAACATTGTATGGGGATGCAGTTTTTTTTTTGCCAGATAGAGGAAACCATTCCATAATTTGATGTCCTGAACTCTTATTGAAAACTGATGACTTACGAGCTGCATATGGATGTAGCTGCGTATCTGTTTTAAAGTAAGTTTTGAAATGCTGAGGAATATTTCCTTCACTTAAAAGTGTTTTATATATGAAAGCATATTTGAAAAATATTAATGTCATAAATATTTGTTTCTACCAACCCAGTAAGTTGGATTTCTCCAATTAAGATTCTCATCAACAACAATTCCCAGAATTTCCATACTTAAAACCTGAGGCATCTCAACAGACTCAGTTCTTCTAACCATCTTCTAACCATTCCAACCATTCTAACCATCTGTGGAGTATGTTTTTTTACCACTGAAATAAAGGACAATACAGTTAGATTTTTTTCATGCTCAGAGATAATATATTTCATCTGATCCATGTAGCAAAGGCAGATAAAACAGCATTAGGCATCATTCATCAGTGAATCGAAATTTGGATGAGAGAGAACTAGGGTTGCATCATCTGCACACATTACTGGAGAAAAAATATGATTAGACAAATCTTTTATATAAATAAGAAATAATAATGGTCCAAGAATGGATCCTTGAGGGACCCCACAGAGTGATGTAGCTCAGTTCCAGTAAAAGAAAACACTGGATGAAAATATTTGAAACTCTTTTTCATCATTGAAGTGCTACATGGATGATTTAAACATTTAAGTCATGAAACAAGAAGTTTTATGGATACAATGAGTAATTATTGACATTATAATTGGCTGTATTACATGAAATGAAAATAAATTTATTGTGGCAGTGTCAAACATCATGTTATACTCCTTGTCTTTAAATGTGTCATAGATTATGTCATGAATTACTGTGGATTACTGTGATTCATATATTAGCCCTGTGTGATAGACACAATGCCACAATGATGCAAGTGTGGTACTTTGTACTGTAATAAAATGTTTGTATTCATTTCGATACCATCTGTCAGACACAGAGGATGCACCAACACTGTACTTTTTTGAATTATTTGTAATTTATAAAGTATCATGTCTGCTGAAACTCTTAGCTCCTTTAAATCCAGGTTGAAGACTCGTCTTTTTACAGATCTTTTTTATTAGAATATTTAAACAAATCATTTCAGTATCTATTTTATTGCTCGAGTTTGCGCTGCAACTTTCATGCTTATATTTTCAAATCTGTATTGATAGATATTGTTGCCATTGCTTTACATTCCATTACATTTTATTATTTTATTTTTTGCTTAATTTTTTTTATTGATTTTTTTTCTTTTAAAGTTTATTACAGTTATAATTTGTGTCTCTGTGAAGCACTTTGAATTGCCTTGCTGCTGAAATGTGCTGTATAAAAAAACTTGCCTTGCCTAATTTATATTGAACGTTTTGATTGTCATGGTTTTTAATAATATTTTCTTAATCGTGTTTATTTGAATGTTCATGAGCATTTTGTGTGTATTTCAGCCCGAGGATGAGGGTTTCCTACATTGTCTTTTCTGCAAGAGCTGTTGTAATACTGCCGCTTACTGGAGACAGGTACAGTCCTCTGCGTCTCCAACTCAGTCTCTCTCCTAGCATTTTTAATCATCTTTATTCATTTAAATTCACACTGTGTTGTTTGTATTATTTATGTGGATGCACAGGTCTAAGATAGAGGGAGGCTTGAAGAAGCTGAGCCAAATCAAACCTGCAGGGGAAACGTACATGCACGAAGGCATGAAAGCAGTAAGTCGATCAGAGGAGTCAGCAGGTGCTGTAACCTTTGACTCTTTGGACACTTAACCTCAAAGACTCAAACATACAGAAAAAAATGTGTTGGTAGAAGTTTTAGGCAGTGACGTTTGGGTGTGTTTGTTTGGAGCAACAAGTGAGCGATTTGTGTTAAACATTGATTTTGGTTTGTCAGGTCTCTGAGCAGATGAAGGCACAAACATCACCATCATCCAGCATTATTATTGTTCTGACTGACGGCAAGCTGGAGGTCTTCCCCTTTGAGCTGAGTGTGAAGGAGGTATCACACAACCACACACACACACACAGGGAAAAGAAAACCAGTATAACTGTAGTGTCTGAGCTAAATGATGCTGACAAATCAGCACATCTCTACAGATCAGTCAGTTCGCATTAAGCAACAAAGGGTTTTTTTTTTATCAATCAATTTTATCATTTAATTTTTATTGAAAGAATATGTATAAATACAAGTACAGGTTCATTGTACAAGTGTTACTTTGATTTTTGGTGTGGGCGTCCTCTGACATGTCACAAAAGAAAAGAGATTATAAAATCCAAACAAATGTTCCACACTTTGGTAATTTATGTTAAAAGAAATAAAGTCCACAAAGTTAGAGATGCAGGTGCTGCCTTCAGTCTCTGGTCGGCTTTATATAGCTCCAGAAAAGATCCCAGGGGCTCATCCCGTCTTCCTCTTTGCCTTTCGATCTGCAGAGCATAACTTCATGGGATGCTGTTTCTACCATTGCATCCAACCACTCTTTCAAATCAGTAGTCATGACGGATTTCCACATTCTTAAAAGCACTCTGGGAGCTGAAATCAGACCCACCATAATAACAGAAAAAAATGTTTTAGGTACATTATGTTATTTGAGATCTGTTCCCTAATGGACACATAACAGGAGTCAAAGGGATTCTTCAAATGCAGCCACTAATGTGCACTCCCATATACAGTGCAAAAAAGTACCCAATCCTCTTTTACATTTCAAACACTTATTGTCATTCAACAGTGTCATTCTATGTTATCTCACAGAGCTATGGTAATATCTGTGTATAATCTTGTACTCTGTGCACCTCCCCCTCACCTCCCTTACGTACCTCCCACAGCCTGCCAATATGTCCAGCCATTTCTCCAGTGTAATATTTGTGCCCAGGTCCCTCTGTCACAACAATTTTACATTAGTGGACTCCCCACTCACTGAAAAAAATGTTAGTTCATATATTTGTGAAGCTGATGAGTACTCCAGTGGTATATTTATAAAGTCCACAATTTTCTGAAGAGTTATTTATTCAGGATTTTGAACAATCCCTGATTTGTAAATATTTCCATAAATGTTGTTTTCCTTCTAGTTTAAATTGGGAAATTGATTCCTCTTAAGACATGAATTGTCCATTTTTGTATAGATCTCTTATAGTAAATATACACCTTGAGTGCTACTGCTTCCAGTACACTGACCTTTTACCAACCTGAAGAGCAGGGTTAAACCTCAGTGAAGCACAGGGCTGTACATAGTGCCCATACTTCCCCTGAGTGGACTAAGATTGGATTTGTTGTGAATTTGCTCTGCTGAGATAGCTTCTCCTTTGCACTAAATGGTAAACACAACTCATTCTCAATGTCCATCCAGTCCAACCTGTAATCTGTCAGTTTCCAATGCCAGGACAATTCATCCATTTCAAATGACGTGACATATAACCTTGGGTCTGGTAACCCCCCCCCCCCCCCCCCCTCCTGTTTTTTCCTTAGAGGCACAAAATTTGCTTAGTTTGAGCCAAGCTTTCTTTCCTTCCCATAAAAACTGTTTCACCACATCATCATATTTATTAAAAATGGCCGGTGATATTGTGATTGGCAACGTCATCACTAAATAATTAAATTGCGGTGCTATCAATTTGATATTAATTTTTCCCAACAATGTAAGTTTTATCTTTAACCATTTCTCAAGATTTGTTTTAATCTTTTGTAATAAAGGGTTAAAGTTTAGCCAGGGCAGTTCTCCCAGATCTTGACGGAGTTAAACACCCACATACTTGATGCCTTTACGTACCCACTTAAATTTAAATTTCTCCACCATATAGGGGTGGCATAATGAAGTCAATGGCATTGCCCCAGACTTTTTTCTATTAATTGTGTACCCTGATAGTTCAGAGTAGGACTGAATAGTTTCTGTCAAGTATTGTAGAGACATCTCAGGGTCTGTCACCACTGCTAAAATAGAAATAAAATAAAATAGAATCCAATTTTAGTTTGTGAAATTCAGATTTTCAGACTGAAAGCGGTTTGTTTATATGTGTGGTAGTTATGAAGTCACGATCTTTAGCTTGCGTTAGCTCTAACTAGCCCACTAGTTAACCATTGTGACCGGGCAAATTTTTCCAATAAATGAATTTCTATATTCGTAATAAGACACTGAAGGGTGTGCTTAAACCAAAGAGGCGTGTATGTATCTTTAAGGTCAAAGCAAACCTGATTAAACCTGAATCTGTCTTCCTCACAGGCTCACTGGCTACATACTGGATGTGCCACTCTGAAGTGAAACTGAATTATAAACTGAATCTGAATTTTGCTAACTGAAAACTGAATTTTATATTTTTGAATTTAAGCTTAATTTTATCAAGTAGATGAACCATAATTTCAAGTTAGATAAATTCAAAACATTTCAAAACATTAAATTCAATTTCAAATCATGGATTTCAAATTCAATTTTATAATTCAAATTCACTTTCTAGCGGCACAATTCTCAGCCCATATTTGAATGTCCTGTGTTGTGTTGAGTATGTCTCAGGACTGTGTTGCTCTTCTCAGGCTGACAGAGCCAGAGGCTTTGGAGCCAGAGTCTACTGTGTTGGGGTCATGGACTTTGACCACAAACAGGTAGGAGGGCTGAAAGCTGTTTTTCCTTCATGCTTTATTTCATGACATCCTGTGAGAAAGACCGCTCCTCTTTGTAACCGATACTGTCTGTTGTTTATACAGTGGGCGCCTGATTTGACTTTCTGTGTTTTTCAGTGTGTGTTTCAGCTTGTTTTTGGCACACATTTGTTCACACACCTTGACCACAAAGCTGTGTCTGTTTGGGCTCTGCTGGAGTCCTCTCTGGGCAGAAAAACAAGCAGCTGGTGGGATTTATAGCTTGTGGTTTAATGCTGACTTTGGTTTATGTAAAAACAGAATTTATTTTGTTTCGAGTTCTTATATCCAAGGAGAGTCTCAGATTTTCTTTCCTGTGGAGGAATCAGGTTCTGTTTTGAAAACAGGGAAGTCAGTATGACCAAAGTAAGAAGCTTGATGTGTCCTCAGAGTTATTTTTCAAGCTGAATAAGAAATAAATGTTTTCAATGTGTGTGAGTATGAAACAGGGGGTGAAAAGCCATGATCTTGTTTTATGGGATCTTTCAAAATAAGGCCATAAGATATCACTTTTCCCCTCGTAATGAAAAATTCCCGATAGATACAGTGCCTATAATAAGTATTCACCTCACTGGATGTTTCTCCCTTTTACTGCTTTCAAAAATCAATCATGGTCAATAAAATTTGGCTTTTCTTCCACACAAAAATTCATTTTAAAAAAAGCGTTTTAATGTCAAAGTGAAAACAGATTCATACAAAGTAAAGTAAATGAAACAAAAATATGTAACCAAAAATAACTGTTTGCATGATTATTAACTTCTTTTTAGGTTAATATTTAGCGGATGCACCTTTGGCTGCAGGACTGAGGTCTGGGCTTTGACTCAACCACTCCAAAACATTCACCTGGTTCTTTTTTAACTATTCCTGTGCGATTTTTGCATTTTGCTTAAGTTTATCGTCTTGCTGGAAAATAAATTATCTCCTAAGCTGTAGTTCTCTTGCAGACTGAATGAGGATTTCGGTGTATTTTGCACCATTCATTCTGCCCTCTACCTTTACAAGCCTTCCAGGGCCGGCTGCTGAGAAACATCCCCACAGCATGATGCTGACACCGCCATGCTTCCCTGTGGGGATGGTGTGTTTTCGGTTATGTGCAGTGTTTGGTTACCAACAAATGTAACGTCTTGTCTGATGACCAAAAAGCTCAGTTTTGGTCTCATCAGACCAAAGAACCTTTTTCCTCTTGACCATGGAGTCTTCCTCATGCCTTTTGGCGAACTCTTTCTCATCGCCACTCTCCCATAAAGCTTTGAGTTTCTGTATACAGTCTCTCCTGTCTCAGCAGCTGGAGCTTGTAACTCCTTCAGAGGAGTCGTAGGGGTCTTGGTGGCTTCTCTCATTAGTCTACTACTTGCATGATCCCTCAGTTCACAAGGACAGCCTGATGGAGGCAGATTCACATGTGTCATATTCCTTCTGTTTCTTGATGAGTGATTTCACTGAACTCCAGGGGAAGTTCAAGACCTTGGAATCTTGTTTGTCTCCATCCCCTGACTCGTACTTTTCATTGAATTACAATTCATTTTGAATTGAATTGAATTACTTTTCATTTGAATTTTATTGAATTAGACTGTTAAATTTAAAAGGGGGGTGACTAATTATGCAAACAATTATATTTTATACTGTATGTATTTGTTTCATTAATATAACTTTGTATAATTCTGTTTTACTTTGACATTAAAAAGTTTTTCCAATAAATTTTGTGTAAAAAAGCCAAATTTTATTGACCATGATTTATTTATCAGAGCAATAAAAGTGTGAAACATTCAAGAGAGTGAATTCTTACTACAGGCACTGTGTATACTTCTGCAGTTTTTCAGGGCGTGTCGGTTGTTTGTGGTTGTATATTACATTAGTGCAGCTTGCATAATGAGTATTAATGTTTGTTTGTCTACATAAATTAAAGGCTGAATGATTTCTGGCCTGGATGGCCATCAGTGCTCCTCTGCTTACTGATCCAGTGTTTACAGCGGTC